>JAOBRG010336050.1:0-15110 GCA_027574985.1 Umimayanthus nakama
AACAGCGTACACCAAATGTATGTATAATTTTTTAAGGACTGCTGACACAAGGTCCGCTCCAATTTGAGATGCACCCCACCTGCAAAAAATGCTGCCTACGCGCCTGAAAACAGTTTGTTCTTATAAGCACTAGTTACCAGTGTATTATGTTAAAGCAGTTTGATAATTTCTCGTACTGCCAGTTTCTATTGAAATCTTATGTTTTGCTGTATTGTGGACATAAACTGCCTCAATAATTTAACTTTTTACGAAAGCTAAATGTTTTTATTCACAACGCCGTATCCAGGAGGACACAAAATGTAGCCGTTGTCTTTTCTCAATTTTTAGGTTTTGGAACATTGAATTTTGAGTCTTTTTTGATTGGATTTACCGCCTCTTCCGCACACAAACGCAAGGTTCCCCGACACTGTAGTTCTCCATAAAGGCCCCTGAAGACTTTTTCTTTCTAAGAATTTCTTTCACTCAAAGCTGCCCTTTTATAAAACAAAGGTTGATTATGCTGCGAAGTCTGTAGACATGTACTGTTTGATAACTGAAAAAAAAACTCGTGTTGATGACAAAAATGTCGAAAAGTTTTAACTTCTAGCAGACGTTTCTTACCCGAAGTAAAACTTTTTCTAAAATACTTTCAACAAAATTCATGCTTTAAGCTTCAACTTACTCCGAACTCTCACCTAATAAAAGTCAATCTATATTATTACCAACTGTTACAAAATCAAACGTAGCCCACTTATTGCATCTTCTTATTTTAAAAGTATATTCTCTCAACTTTTCAAAAGTTTCTTAGCTTTAACGCAACTTTAAGGTATTAGCCCACAACTGTATTTACTGCCATACAAAACTGTGTTAGGGCTGACTTAAACTTGGGCTGACATCTATTAAGCCCCCCCCCCCCTTTCCTCAACCAAGAATATATAAAACCAATGCATCATAGGTAAAGACTTGAACTTTGTTTTTAAACTGTTAGTTGGTCTTATTACAAGATAATTTAGGGTTTAAACAACGTACATCAAAAAGACAGACGGTGACCTGTATACAATACATGCACATAAACACATAACACGAGTACTTTTGGCTTACACATGGTTAACTTGATCAACTTTCAAACATGCAGATTCTGGGGTTTTTTTGCAATACAACCTGCCAAGCTATGCACAACGTCGATTAAACAGTCACTTTTTGGGACAGTCAGTGTTAGTCTGTGCGAGATACTTTAATGATGTATCAGGACCTGACAACAATATGTAAACCAACTTTGTCCACAAAGGGTTTGTATATTTGCTATAATTATTTGATACCATAACACTTGTTTTTTGTGTAGAAAAAGGGAAATCAGTTGCTATAGGAGAGCTTCGATTGTTGCTCTTTGCTCATGCCTGTTTAATTTTCTAAAAAACACTTTCTTTAGAATATTTGTAAAACTAGAAAACAGAATCTTTTATCCTTATAATCATAATAGGTTGTCAAAAAGATACCTATACAGAACTTGATCACGCATGAGCAGCTTAGGTGCCTCAACGAGGTGGCAGCAGTGGACAAGCTGTTTCGTTCTTATTAAAGTTAGTCAGAAATGCATAGCCAGACACCAAACAAGACACTGGGTTTTTTCCATTGTCTGTTACTCTCAAGGCAGCATGTATAAGATGATATCTAAATAGATACTAAACTACAAGAAACAATACCCAAAAACATACTGAAACGCTCAAAACGATAACAGAAAAGTTCCAACCCCCACACCCCTCCCCCACTAGTTTTCTAGGTGTTTTCCGATGTCACTAGGGTTATTACCTTCCTGAAAATTTCCAAGAAACTTTCTAATTGATTTTTGCACATCTCAAACTGTTGTCATTACTGCATTACCAGGGGATCAATCAAAGTCCTATCTTTTAGTCAGTTGTTAGAAAAGCAATCTTAAACCTTTTCACTCCCCCTGAGTTACCATATATGTAGTTATCAAAATCTATCTTCTCCTTGCAATATTAATAAAGATTAAGTTGATTGGTTGTGGAATAAAGAAACTGACCATCCACTATGAGGCACATCTATGAGGTACAAAACTCACCAATGAGAATCTGGAAATACATCATTCGGTACTGTTGGTAGTGAAGGGTTAATTGTTTTGCAAAATTGAAATATTGAGAATCTTTAAAAAAATTTACACTAAAACAGTTGTGTTTCATAATGAAGCTGGGAAAATGGATCACAAAAACCTAACTTCCATAACTAAGCAATTATGTGAACTTGCCACTAACCAAGAAGCTTTAGGCTAAATACCTGCTACTTCTCTCAGAGTCAACTTTTTCACTATATAATTTGTTTTAAGCTTTTTCAAACAACTAGTATGTTGGTGGCTTGTAATCACTGCCACCTCCAGGTGAAGGCCCATCATCGGTTGTCGATGGTTGACTGAATGGTTCAGACTGGTATGGGTCAGCTTCCCCTTCGGTTGGAAATGATGCATAAGGCGATGAGTATGTGTCGCCTGGAATAGCATCCTTGGTATAATCAAAATCCGAGGAAAGACCCCGCCGGAACTTCATGAATGTTATTATTGTCAGTGCAGACTGCAAAAAAATCAAATGAGTTATTTACTAATCAAGAATAATTGATATGTTTGCCTCAGCTTACTGAGTCAGCAGCGGCTTTTGAGGAGCAGAGTAGCCCTACTCATTTTCATTTGCTCAATGGATTTGCAAGAAAAACACTTTTGAGCCACCCAAAATAGAAGCCTCCTCCTTTACCAACCCACCTAAACCTCTTCTGATTTTATATAGATTTATAACCTTACACACATAATGTTAATCCAGAAAAAAGATTTTCTTTTTCCACAATATTAAACAACTATTACCAAGCTTGTAATGGCATTTTAAACTGCCAGTTTATATAGGAAAAACATTTGGTAAATACAAATCAACACATGCTGACAAAGGTTTGAAATAACTTATTTCAGCTAAATTTCTAATACTCTTAACCAGTGTTTCCCACCGCCTGTGATTCAAGGATAAAAAATATACAGTCTATATAACTATTAAATAAGAGTGAAACTGAACTTAACTATAAACCAATTAGATAGATACATGTAGGAGTGGTTCTTGTAAGTTGGGTGTAAATTATTCATTTGCTTCAACAGAACAAGACAGTGCTTTCAGCAAAAAAAATACTTTTTGTAAACTATCTCAGCACTGTTACAATTCAGTTTATTACATTTGTTCACTTACCCAAGTTATAACTGAGAAAAAGGAAAAGGCAATTGCAGCTCGACAGTTATTTGCAGCGTGTGAGGATGGAACATCTGGTGCTCGGCGCCACATGTCTGCTAGGTAGCAGAAACAGACAAACCAAAGAAACGTCCACAGAGCAGAAAAGGCAATGTCAGCCATATGTATATACTTCCTGGCCTCTGGGTTTGTGATGGTGTCAAGTTGGGAGTCAATGGCAATGAAGACTATACAACCCAGGAATGCCAGCACGCCAATACCCACTCCATAATGACAAGCTCCAACAACTCCATTAAACAGACATTGCCCACCAATACCATAACCGCCAGCTGATATGCAGCCAAACACCACAATTGAGAATAACTAAAAAGCAAAACAATATAGTTACAGAGTGAATATGTTTACTTAGTGGCCCTCTAACAGGCAAAGATTCAGGGGAGGGTGGCAACCCCCCTTTTGGTGGAATATTTGAAAGAGATTTATAAGAAAAATTACTGAAGAGGCACTGAAAAGTCGAACTCCGATGCCCCTATCTAGAATTTGGCTTCTACCCCCTCCCCTTTCCCCCCTTTCTGAAATTTCTGGATTCACTCTTGTCTATTGTAGTAAGAGTTTTACTTCATCCGATAACAAGATATACAGCAATTTCTCTATTAAGCCCTCCTTGCCAGTAAACCCATCAATTCTAAGCAAGAAATATACACTAAGCCCCCCTCTTTATTACCCCCCCCCAAACAACTAAGAATAAAGCCCCTAGTGCTTCATAGGCAAAGACTTGAACTTTGATAATAAACTCTTAAGCCCAGTGCACACGAGAGGAAACGACTGAGCAAAAAGACTCGCGAGGCCATTAGCCCTATGCCCTGACCTTTTGGACTAGCTAGAACACTGTTGAAGAATAACATTGATCTGTGTAGGCCAGGGGGGTTTGGGGTAAAAGGTATAAGCTTATACATTATTGGGTACATACAGAGTATTAAATAAATGTAACTCTCTTGAAATATTGAGTATCGGTATCTGATGAATCTCTTTAAACTAGATTTTGGGTTTTCAGGGATCTACTGTATTGCCAAAGTTGATTTATGGTATATTTATGTTTTTATTTGAGGTATACATAAAGTGAGCAAACATAATACAGCACCCTCTCTAGGACCCAGCCCACCCTGACACACCTAACCACGAATAATTCACAAACACAGACACGAATCACGCAACAAACAACGTTCAAAGTCAAGCAGGAATTTGAGCCCGGAGTCTACATTTTTGCCAGGGCTAAATTAGATCTGATGAGAGTGAACTGAAGAGCATCTAACTTTTGAAAGAAAATAAGTTCAATCATCAATGTGTAGTTTCACAAAGTCACATGATACTGCTGGATTGCTCACATGATAAATGACTTATTGATCTATTTATAGCCGAGATTTAGCGCGAACAACAAAGCGGTTTGCTCCCCACATCACGCGCGGAATGGTGTAAAATTATAATAAAACTGAAAACACTGCACTCTAAATTGAGCATGAAACAAAGAAGAATCAATTCATCCATTTTCCAATTCTACAAAATCGCAACACCTGTATAAGCCTTTTCACTTTCTGAATTTTAAATTGCTATTATATCAATTGATTTAATTACTTCGATCGGAGACAAATACTGTTTATAAAATACTTGTTAGTGATCAATGACAATGGTTAGCACTCCATTTCTGATATGACTGCTGCAGCTTCGAACAACAACAAAAATAAAACCTTGCAGATAACTTAGACAGTATAACTTTTGCAAGGGTCAGATAATTTATACTGCAACAGAACTGATCTGGGCAAACATGCAACAATCTGCCAACATGGCACGATGCTGCACAACTCTTCCGGCTCGTCGGAAATTCAAGGCAAATTCTTGGATGTAAAACAAACTAGCAATAAAACTTACAATCCCCAGCCACTCTTGATAGATAAACAAGGAAACTCAAAGTACTTACAATGCAGATTAACCGAGTTACCACATGCGGACGCTTGAAAAACTCTACCGCATCAAAATCTACTTGACGTTCCATCTTGCTTGCTTCGGCTCTCTCTTCCCTGCAGCGGGGAGACTGGAACCGATAAAGGCCTTCTTGGCCATTGTACAGCGGTGCTACCGAGAAGAAGTAGACCAGAAATAAGTGACGCAATTATTTTTTTTTATTGAAACCAGAAATGTTTAATCGAGCTGATTTCGAATTCTAATACAAGAAATTTATGGTATTTCGCTCCAATAGATCTTAGATATACATAAAGATGGATGACGATGTTTTGACGACCCTTAAAATCCTTATTGTTGGCGAAAGTGGGGTTGGAAAATCAAGGTAGGCGCCATTTTGTTTTCATTTTTGTTGTGCCACGTCTGTAGTTTTTGTATTTTCAGCTTGCGTTTACATCCCTTCTTGTGAATACGAGTCAGTTCAGAAGTATTGTGCTGTCCTTTATCTTTACTTCATCTCTTCGAATTTTTCTTTCTAGAAAATGCGTGTTTACAGAGTTGTATCACATAATTTTATTGATAATGACAGAACAAAATACTTTTGTTATTTGGGCACAGTGTAACTATTACAGTGACTGTTGGTATCCATACTAATATACGACAGTTTAGGCCACAGCCACTGTACTGATAGTAATCTTTAATGTCTAAAACGCTCAAGAGGAATAGAATATGTGTGATTATTAGAGCTGAAAAATTTACCAAGAAACAACGGGATTAAAGTTGCCTTGAAAATAACATATTCGAGCATACAGTATTGAACGAATTTAACATACGAGAGATTACTGTCAAAGGTAAAAGTAGTCTGTAAAAATTATGAAAAAAGATTTTTCACTCAGTGAATCGTTAATTTATACCCTGTTGTTGCTTTTTTCTACTTTTTGCAGTTTATTGCTTCGTTTTACAGATGATTTTTTTGATCCAGACATAGGAGCAACAATAGGTAAGTTTGTTATTGTAAGTCCATGATTATGATAAACACAAGCTTTTAGATAATAGAACAGTGGAACAATTCCTTCACAACTAGGATTTCAACCCAAATCCAATATGTAGAGAAATTCATAGACCCCAATTTTGAGAACTCCAAATGTTGGTCATCTGTGTTTGTATAAGCGTCAAAGGTGCAATTTTCTCGGGGAGTCTAGGGGTAAGCCCCCATAGAAATTTTTGAAAATTAGGGAATCAAAGCAATACTTGTTTTTAAAATAATGCTTTTAAAAACAATTTAGTACCCACTTATTTCAAAAACTATTTTACAAGAAACTCTTAGTATCATTTTTATAATACTCGACAAAAAGAAGACTTTCATTTTCCCAAAGTAAAACTGAGCAAAGGAAAGAAAACTTTTAGATTCTCTGGAGCTACAATATTCAATAGACTCCCGGATACACTGAAACAGGCCAAATCGCTACAAATTTTTAAACAAAACATACATGTAGGCCATTACCATTTTTAACAACTTTTAAATTTTAGCAAGTTTTAAGCTTTTTTAGAGACTTTTTAGGTCTGTTCTACATTTTTTAAATAAAAACTGTAATCTTTTAAAAGTCGTAGTTAATAGTTATTGTAAATATTTTTCACATAAACATTCTATTGTTATTGTAATTAGTAACGAATTCACAGGGCCCCTCTGGATAACAGCCTCATAGCTGAATGGGCCACCCTGTTTTAAATAAAGGTCACCATACCATACCATCTAAAATGGCCTTTTTTTGTTCATTTTGTGACAAATTCCTTGCTTTTTAGTCACAGTTAAATGAGGAATCAAAAGGGTTATTTCTCAGCTGAAACGAACTACATGTATCTACCTTGGAAAACAGTTTATTCATGATCTGTGTAGGTTTTCAACATGTTTTACGAGTCATTAATTTGTAGTTTGTGGGAATCATGGCATTAAAACTAATTTTTTTAGGAACTGGCTGAATTATCAAAACTGCAGAGCTTGAACAGCAATGCAGGTTTTTACTCAGTCATGGGGGGTCAGTGGGTTTTAACGTTCAAATGCAGACAAGACCCGCCTGGCGCGGGTCACTTGGGGTGTGTGGAAATTCAAGAAGGCGGCAAGGTTTGCGAAGCCCAACAAAAAGAAATTGTGAGTCTTCTTTAAAAAGCCATTCCAGAAAACACAATAAGTGCATCCAGATATGGAGTAAAGTTTCCTAATTGGACTGTTTTCCTAAATAAAGAAACATTTCCAGTTATTGTATAAAACTTAAATCAAACATTGAAACATTTATACAAATCTCTGGTGTTTCTCCTGTGAAATATAGACACAACTCAAAGTTAAGTGTTTTGTAGTCTGCTGGAGAAAACAACTATTTGACTATTGGAAAGGGTGCTGACTGGCTAATGCAGAATATACATTGCCTTATAATTAACTTGTAGTTTTGCAGTTCAAAAAAAATCTTTTTGTCTACTATTCCAAAATTTGGCTTGCATTTGCCTTTTGTGACCACTATTTTGTGCTTTGTTTCTAAATATAGCTATGTAGTGATATTGTCATGCAGTAGGTTGAAAGAAAATATGTGTGCTGACAAATTTGGTGAAACAAAAAATGACGCTAAAACTGTTGTTGTGTCACATGAAAATGGTTGGGCACCATGAAAAGCAACAGAGTGTACTGTAGTGCCCCCTCACTTGTTCTTGCAAGAGCACTGCAAGTTGCAAAGTACATAAGACAAGAAAATACTTACATGTATCACTGTATTCATGGCCACAAAAATTATAATATGTCATTTATACATGTACAATATCTACAGTATCACTGATTACTTAACCACACAGGTGTTGACTTCAAGGTGAAAACCCTCTCTATTGATGGGAATAAGGCAAAGCTTGCAATATGGGTAGGTTTGCCTGATGAAACTTTTATAATTTATACAATTAACCCTTACCATCTGTTTAGTGTTTATTACTATCATGATTTTGACATAACTGCAACATCTACTGCATTTTGTTTATATGGTCAGAAACATTCAAGTGATGTACATGTAAGAATGGCAGGGTCCTTCTGGAAAATGTGTAAAGTTCCTTGGAAGGAATTAGCACAGTTATTCTCTCAATTATTTGTCTCGATCAGACACAACAAAAACTACGTGGAGAATTCTGTTAAAAAAATTGGCTTAGATAATAATGTGGATAGATGGCTTCAGAAAGTCAAGAAAGCAGAGAAAAACAAATAGCATAATTTTTTATTGTCTACCAAAATGAAATATGGTATTTGTTGATCTTTCAGGATACTGCAGGCCAGGAGAGATTTCGCACATTGACACCAAGTTATTACAGGGGTGCACAAGGAGTCATTTTAGGTATATTGTGAGATCTATCGTCCTGTACAATGATTTGTGTATTTTTTGGGGGGGGGGAGGGGTGGGTATTAAGACAACAAGAATAGCTGTAAACTTAAATTGAAGGCAATAAATTCGCTATTAAGTTAATAAAGAAGTATTCTTCCAAGAAAGATGAAAACATTACTAATAATACCAAGGTGCATCGTGGACTGAGGAGAAATGGTCCAAAATCTAGTTTAGTTTGTTGTCTGACAGGTACAAGGAATTGTGCAAAATTGTATCACTGCATAAATAGTTTGCAATATTCTGCAATGCCATAAAATCCCACTTAATGTATTAACTTCAATAGAGGTATTGGGTGGGTTTATAAATAGGGGGAAGGGGGGTGGGTGGGGCTTAAAAGCGAAATAAAAAATAAGTTTCCAAGTGACAAGGTAAAACATATCTGAGAAACAAATTAAACCTAACATACCATTACATTTTGAGTTTCATTTATAGTACATTTTATAATTATTGTGCCTCACAATAAACGAACAATTTATTTCAAAAACATCTATAAAGTTGAATTGTGCAACTGGAACAACTGGAACGGAACAGAATGAAAGTATAAAAACTATAAATTGTACAAAGGATGGGCTTATACATGTAAATGTGGGGGACCTATATCCAGAATAATATATTCATCGGCAAATGGATTGGCTGATATTCAGGGGGTGCTTAAAAGCAGGGGGGCTTACATGTATGAGTGGGATCTTACAGTATTGCATAATTGTTAAGTTGGAGATGTGGTTCAATGGTATTTCAACAAACAGTTTCAGTTAGTGAGGCATGCGATCCCTCCAAAAGGTAGTGTACAGTTGTGAGTTACTAATAGTTTTAGTGATGCATTTTTATCCTTTCCGGTGTGCACCGTCCAGTAGAACAATTATTTTAAAAAAATTTTCTCATTAGATAAATAAATAAATTGTACATACAAGCTGGGGGAATGGTTTAGTGTCATAAATTTGTCTGACTTAGTTATTGCCTCATGTTGGCAGTGTATGACACAACCAGTCGAGAGACTTTTGATAAGCTGGATGAATGGTTAAATGAGGTGGAGATGTACTCAACCAAGAAAGATCTGGTAAAGATGTTGGTAGGAAATAAAATTGATAAGGTAAATATCCACATGCAACAATAGTTAACCACTCAAAAATAACTAAAAAAAGTAAATGGACTACTGTTGTACATTAAAATACATGTGGACAGCACTGTATCTGATTAATAAAATAATTATATTTATCTGAACAAGTTGAGGAAGCACATACATGTACATGACTGTATAGTGTGCTGTTTCTTGAAAACAGCAATTACGAATTGATGGTATGTGTTTTAGATCTGAGGAAACTGATTACCGGTACCGGTACTAACAAAGATGTACAAAGAGTTTACAACTGCAGTGCATTATAAGCACACCATTCCTATATTGTTTTGAAATGTACTCTTGACCTGGAAGTAGTAATAGTTTTTTTTTTGTTTGAGGTGCAGTGGGTTTGGTTGAAAGTATATTGCAAATTGAAGGAAAATTACAGACCTCACCGAAGTTATCTCACTAATACTATTCAACTAGGCATTGTACACACACACGTTATGCAATTAACTTTTTCTGAATCAGCACTTATTGCCAAGTTATACTTGGCCAGAGGTGATCTAGGACAGCTAGTTTGGTTATTGAATTGCCTTCCAGCTATCTTATATTCAATTTTTCCCCATCATTGAAAAACAGAATAAGCAACAGAACCATATTTTGAATAAAGATTCAACATTCCCCCCTAATTTTGCCCTTGACTTGGCACACATTAGTTTTTTCTCGGATTGTTAAGCTTTCTCAGTTTTGGAGTGCAAAATGGCTACGTAACCACAGTTGCTAGCAGTGGTTTGGAGGCTACAAAGGATAAATTGCCATCTTAATAGATATCTAACAGATTGTTTCTTTTTCACATCAGGATGGAAGAGAAGTGGACAGAAAACAGGGACTTCAGTTTGCAAGACGCCACTCTATGTTATTTATTGAAGCCAGGTACACACACAATGTTAATGTCAGGCATTCAGTTCTGCTGCAGTGAATTTTGGATATACCAACTAAGCCATAGAGCGTTGGTTCATAATTGACTTGAAGGCTTTTTCTTGGGCTCCTTTTTGGGAGGGAGGGGGGTGGAATTGTATTTTATCAATGATGCACAGTGGGGGAAGCTGACTAATGATTTAAAAAGGGGGCGGGAGGCTGAAATCTCATAAATACTCTATAAATTTCAAAAAGTTGCCCCCCAAGCCCCTCCTACTCTGCGGGCTATGCTTACACTGTATACCCCATTGTACTGTAGTATAGTATATGTGATGGGTAAATTATCAAGATTTTGACCCCTTTGAGAATGAGGCTAAAAAAATCCAAGAGCCTTTTATTGTTTGGCACTCGCACTGACCTGAGGAAATTGCAATCTCCATGGATCAGTGTTTGACTGTCAAGTTTGAAGTGCTTGTTAGTTGAATCACACAGTCACATACACTTGTTAGTAAGTTAATATTGCAGACACCTTCTTCAAAAGTGCTGGAAAATTCCTGACAAACTATGCAGAAAGAACCACCATCCTTGTAGCACACTACATCTAATCATTTTCACTTTTTTCCTAGTGCAAAAACCAAAGATGGTGTGCAGTGTGCCTTTGAAGAGCTTGTTGAAAAGGTAATCCAAAAATGTCACATGAGCCAAATAAATTATTGAAAGGCATCAAATACTTTGTTTTACTGTATATTGGAGACACGCTTTTTGTCAAAATATTAAATAATAATTTTTTTTTACAGCAATTTATTAATCAACTTTTCATCTTAATGAATCCATTTGTTTTTAACAACAATTTAGAGTTTTTTTTATTATTACGTGACTTTGTATACAATTGGGATAATCAAAGGATTGAACAATTTAGACAGGGAAAGGCCGGACTTGTTAGGGAGTTGTATTGATTGTAGTGGAGAAAAGTGTAAACCCTTTCACTTCCAACCGTGTCAAATGATACTGTAATTTTTAAAAAAAATTTTTTTCTTAGTGGACCATGCATTTTCTGCAATACATATAGTGAAAAAAACCCTTTATGAGTCTTCATCAGACACTATGAACTGACAACAGTGTGAGAAAGGAGAGTTTTAATTCAGAGAAGTGATAGTAGGTAGTCATTTTGCCATTTCTCAAAACTAATCCATTTATTTTCCACTGGTACTGTAAGAAGGTAGTGGTTGATACAAGGTTGGAGCGGAAGGCTTACATATAATGTTGCTGTTTGTCGCCAGATTATCCAGACACCTGGTCTATGGGAAAAGGACAGCTCATCACACGGAGTTACACTCTCCTCAGCAGGATCGCAAGTGGTGCAGGGGTGCAGTGGGTACTGTAGCTTGACCTAACCAGCCTCCAGCTGTGGACACATGTAGACATGTATATTATTATGGGCCCTACTGAACTTCAGTTTGCTGTGGAAATGATATAAAGCCAGCGAGTGTTCGCTTTGAACAGCTTGCCAGTTTTTTTTATTAATACTGTTAACAGTAATGATCCTTGAAGGTGGTCTGAATGTCAGGCATGAAAACATGAAAGAACCAAGTTAATTTAAAACAGTGAAACGAATTTAACCAGATTATAATTTATCACTCATTTATTGTAGAGGAACGAGAGGCACTAGTTTAGAATGAACACGGACCTGGTTAAGGGGAAAATTTGGCTAAAAAATACTTTATAGAGGAAGACAGACAGACAGACAGGTGAGACAGACAAATGGACAGGCTGGCAGAGAGAGACAGAGAGACAGTATCAGTGATAGAGAGGGGGACATTAACAGAGAGACAAAGACAGACAGAGTGGCAGACAGAGACAGTGCCAGAGTCAGAGAGCAAGGTGCGAAGAAGGGGAATGGTGAGGAGAGGTAGAGGATGCAGAAACTCAGAAGTTGGTGTTATATGGGTGTAATACAAGGGGATAAGTGAGTTTTTGTAACACTTCAGATGTGGTTTATGCTGTTTTACAAGGTCACAGGTGTTCTAATTTAGCACAGCTTGTAAAACAAATTTTAGCAATACATGTATCAAGTAGCCACGGTACATTTGTACAATACATGTGTTAGACGGTAGTTCAGAACGATATTTAACAGTTCAGAGGTTCATTTGACGATCGTGTAATGCACAATCTTCTTTTTGAGACAATTTTTGAACCTATAAAATTTTGCTTTGGTAGAGTGGAGGGCAGGGAGCAAGGCCTGGGGGAGGGGAAGTGTTGATCTTTAAATGACTGGATCTCAGTTTGAATATTTTTCAAATTGTGTGTTGGGTAACCTGTCAACTCTGACGCAACGTCTTATGTCCGTTTTTCAAAGAGATGAAGACAGTGACATGTAAATACTAGAGTATATAAAAAGCGATTTGTTTTCATTTGAAAAAGACGTACCAAACTGATGAAAAAAATCTCCGAAGGCCACTTAGCACTGGAAAATCTTCGGCTTAAGGTGGTCGCACTGGCTATTTTTGGTCATTTTAGAGACTGTCTCCTCTTTATCTTTTTAAATATTTATCTTAAACACTTATTCGAAAGATAAAATAGTAATTCAAATTTGGTTTGAGGTATGTAATGAAACATGATACCCTACTGTAATTTGTTACGGTTCTATTTCCCGCGTAGGCAAAAAATCTCTTTTTTATTTTTCTCCAAATAAGAACTTTTCCATCGCCTTTTTTGTGAAATTAGAGAAAGCAAAATAGCTTGCGAAACACCTTACGATATTTAGAACCCATTGAAAATTTCCTTTTAAAATTGAAGGGCTTCTGACAGTTGTTGTTCCTTGAGGCCCTGTTACACTACTGCGTACGAGAAAAACGTATAAGTTGCTTATGAAAATCAAGAACGGATTTTCATACGTTCAATGTGCCATTCGGAAAATGCAGAATTTTTCATATACTTCCAGTTTTGAACATATGGGTAGCGTTGTAAGTAGCACATCGATCACCTGCGTAATGCCAGCGTATGACCAGCGTACTTAACTTATGAGTAACGTACCTCTAGCGTAGCTTTTGCATATTCAGCGTATTCCTAGCGTATGGTTAACTAGCGTATGAACCACACGTCCAAACACGCACAACATTTTCAAACATGCTTTAAAAAAGAAAATCTGTTTTGCTGTATGCCGGCGTATGCCACCGTATGCGAGCGTGCTTGAAACGTACACAACCTATGTGTAACGTACCTTAAGCGTATGTCAGCGTCCACCAGCGTATGTTCCAACGCTTGCATACGCTGTACGATACGCAGTAGTGTGACAGGGCTATTAACCATTACCTGAAAGCGAGTTCGCAAGCAATCGATTGTCAGACCCATATTCAAGAACAAGTATGCGAGGTTTCAGCCCAAAACATCAACATTTTATTTCCGGTTCCGGTACAAAACCATTATTTTCAGCGATTTTTCCTGAGCGCGTGCAAGAGAAATCGTGAAAAACAAAACCAGATCATTAAAATACTTATCAATGGCATGTATATAAAAATAGTCTGGACTTAAAAACAGCCACTGCGACCACCTTAATAGTAATTTTTTTAAAATATTAAATTCGTCCCAAGCCAGCCAACCAGTCGTGCAAGTTTTTTTTCATTAACACCGTCAACAGTACCATACCCGGCACCATAATCCTAAAACACCAGAAACAAATCAGGCACAATTTAAAACAGAGAAGTATTTTCATCGATATTTTATTGGACATGCATCTTTACGAAGATCTGGTCAACTCGAGGTACTCGTATTGTATCGGTTTGAAACTAAAAGTCAACTCGGCAATCCTTTTATACACTAACTGTAGAAGCACACATACACGTACTTTAAAAAAGTTTGTCTTCTGAACTTTTGTATTGTGCATTGTTGCATACCCAGACTGCAATGCACCATGGATTTAACGAATTTTCAAATAGCATTGTTGGTGCCCACTATGAGACAGCGACATTCCCTGTATAAGCCAAGGGAGCAATGTGAACCACAATGCTTTGCGGTCTTGGCATGCATGGCACATTAAATTAAAATTTCATTACATCCACGGTGCATTGCGGTCTTGGTATGCAACAATGCGCAATGCAACACCCAGAAGACAACCTTTTTTTGAATTAGCTGTACACAATGTGCACTGTAATAAGACATTCTTGGTGCACAGTTCTATATGGTACATTAAATAGTTTAATATTCTTGATTAATAAAGACTTTACAAAACTTATTGTGTGAAGTGTATAGCATTTGAAAAGCTGGATACAAACAACAGAAAAAATTAATGACAGCGTAAGAACAACCCAGGCTAGGATCTGGAATTGGAAATGCAAACTATACTCCTGTGAATAAAATTCTATTATTTTCCTCAAAATCGACTCCATCAAGCGTTGAAGTACTCCAAATGTTGAGATCGATCGAGTTTCCCGTGCAACTTATTCGGCTTGATGATCACAAGCTAGGTAAACATGGCATGTAAACTAACAAAATGCAAAGAAATTATTTTTCGTAAGAAAGGCTTTGGTCGGGACATAGCGCCAGTTA
>JAOBRG010336061.1:0-13130 GCA_027574985.1 Umimayanthus nakama
AATAATAATAATAATAATAATAATAATAATAATAAGACAGACGGCATAGGCTACGTTCGTGCCCTTTAGGAACATGCATCCAAACGTTTTATACTGCAATAATAATAATAAAAAAAGCGTTAACATCCCAGTACCATAGCTGGGCAAAATGTTTTTGTCTTCTTTCTTTTTGGGGGGGAGGGGGGGGGGTCCTGGGGAAAAACAACTGAAAGTTTTTGAAATTTCATTCCTGTGATCGCTGCCAATGCATCCAGTTTTGAAAACTAGTTCATATGTGTGAGGAATTCATCTTTTATTACTTTTTTCTCTCCATTTCTCCATAATTTTTAGGGGTTCCCACCCGGCCACTCCCCTAGCTACGGCACTGTGATGAACCCTGGAGTTAGGAAATGTCGCTTCAATATTTATTAACCGTATAAGGCTAAACTAAAACAATTGGCTAAAATTTGTCGCATATCCGGCCCTCAGGAACTTGACGTAAAGTGAAAAAAGCCCCCAATTCCCTACCCCCTCCCCCTCCTTTACTCTTGATAGATGCACGGCTGCTCAACGGATGAAACACATGCGGAGTTTCCTTACCTCGTTTGATGAAAAGTGTTTCTTCGCTTCTGCTAAGATGTCTGCGATCTTTATACTCTTCATTTCATCCCTGATATCATCTGGAGAGTTTCATTCAAATCAAACACGTTTCTGTTAGAGCCAGCTTACTATTGAACTGTATTTTAGAAGCACTGTTTTGCAGTTTGATCGCGCAACCTTTTCACTGACAACAGACGTAAAAAATAGAAAGTTAACTTCTGCTTCAGATAAGTAAAGCACAACTATGCCTATTTTTGTTTTGTATCTCTTTTGTTCGTTGGCTTTGATCGTACACAGAACAGAAGAGTTGTTCAATTGCTTAAGAACAAACGGACAACTAACAAGCAAAAAATATTTAGGCCTATACATAAAACAACAAGTACAAGGTCACGGTTTGTTTAATGTAAAACAAAGCAGTTTGTACACTCTTTTGAGGTTTGTCAACCTTCACAACCAGTTCGTTCTATCAACTACACGCATTTTTTTATAAGAACAAACTTTATACGAACATCCAGACTGGAGTTTGCCCAAAAATTAAGAACAAGCTAAGAACAGCCACCAGGCTGAAACTTTGATCAGCAAAACTTAAAGAAATTTGTTCAATCTTTGTTCATTGATTGAGATGTACATGATCAAAACTTGTCAGAATTTAGCTTGGTCATCGGGCGCTGGATGAGTGATAAGCAAACTGGTCACGTTCGCAGACGCTGTTTTAGTGACAGTTTCAATTTTTTTCGTTGTATGAAACAAACGCTAACACATATTTCTTTGTGCCATTTTACATGTATTGTTCTTGTCAACTAATCCACTGTTTATAAAAATATCAGGAAATAAGAACAAGAAAGTTGTTGGTTCTTATAAAAAAGCGTGTATGCTTAAATTTTGCGTATATAGTACGAAGAGATTAACTTTGAGGAAGATTGAAACAGATTCGACATGTACCATCTTCCAACCCCTCCCCTGTCCAACCCAAGTACACAGTGGACCAGTGCACAATTTGACGGAGGGAATGGTTGGTAACTTATCCTGTCAGTTTACTTACCGTACTCGACTAGCTCTGAACACAACACGCAGATATTCTCAACTACCTCCTCGTTCTTTTGGTGCTGCCTTTCAACGTGAAAGCAACAAAACAGTAATTAATATGAAATATCGTCTTTCCGCCATAGCAGCCCCTCTTTGTAAAGGAGGTTATCTGCCACCTGTGGGCAAATAACGGACTACGACACCAGGATTACCTTGCTCTTTTCGACAAGTGTGTGGGTTCTTGTTCAAAAGTATTCAAATACACAGTCGAGTGACAAGACCAATGGCTTAACCTCCCTGTTCACGGACGGTGTGGCAAAAAAAGGTTGCACAAAATCAACCTTCTATAAAGCCAGGGATTTTACCACGGACCTCCTGGTTGGCAATCAGAGATTTTTCATACTGCATTTACCTCAATTTACCATTTCACTTTACGTTTAATTTATTGATTACAATTACCCCTGTAGAGCGAAAAGTATAGAATAATTAAACGATGCTGGACAATACCACGTGGTATCTTCTTTGCCTATGGTCATTAAAGGTAATAATACGCGGAGAAACAATCTCTAGCGCAGCCGCAAAGTTGCGAGTTTGTATAACATAGCACGCGGCACGAGTTTTAGCGGCTTGTTTGTTGTGGCAACGCGTCGCAGGCTTAGCAGCTGGTTTAAAAAAGTTTCAACCTGTTGCGAGAGCTTTGTTGGAGTTGATGAGGTGTAACACCCTGCTCTTCAATTTTCGCGCAGCATTGACCAAAAAACCTGTTTTGATGCTTGCGTGGCACTCGCTGTACTCTCTCAACCAAAAGAAAATGGCGGAAGACAAGAATCGCGAAGCGGAGACCAAAGAACCTCGAGGTTTTCACCGATTACATTCACAGTAGACGATAACAGGCGGGTAAAGCTAATTGCATTTCATGCAGAAAAACCTGCAACAATTTTGTTGCGCGTGAAAGAGAATGTGCTCAGCCAAAATGTGCCACATCAAGTAATGATTCTCGATGTTGGCAAAGTATCGTACTGGTGTGACATCCCGGTTGCCACAAATTTTTCGGAACATAAGGCCGGCTAAAACTCGCGCCGCACGCACCGTAACACGAACTCGAGATTTTGCGCAACTATGATGTGCTAAAATTCGTTCCGTGTATCATCACTTTAGTGGGGTTTTGACCGTGTCATTTATATTGCACAACATTCTTACTTGTAGGAATCGGTCAGGAGCTGCAGTCCGCCATTACTGTTATTGAGAACTTGATACGCACAGGTTTCTAAAACAGGTCAAAGTGAGAATTGCGTAAGACTAGTTAATCTGGTAGCTTAGACGATTAGTTCTTAATTCAGTCACTGTGAAGGCCCCTCTTTTAAGGTAATTCTCTTGCAAGTTACAACGCCATTATCAGACAAGGTGTGGAAGACACTGGTTAAGCAATACACTCTGTTCAAGTTGCTTTGCAAAGAAAAAGTTGAATTGTATCCACTTTGGGCGTTGCGTGCAAGACTGCAACGTGAAACATGCATCTCGCAGCTTGTCCAGCAAAACTGGCACTCGCAACTAATTTCCGAAAGCCGAACGGTAAAGGGGAAAACTGATAATTTCTTTCCTTGATTCAATTTTTCACGCACAAGTTCTAACAAAATCCGATGTGCTTGTTTTAAACTCATTGGTCCTATTGAAATATGTAGTGAATGCTTGATAAAGCTCTACAAACCGTTAATACTGCAACTTAGCCTTCATACAATACCATACCATGCCATACTATTAACTATTACCATACTGTACTACACCACACAATACCATGTCATAACATACCGTTACCATACTATACCATATCGTAACATATCATTACCATACCATACCATTCCATACCATACCATACCACACCATATCATAACATACCATACTTTTCCATACCATAACATACCATTACCATACAATACCACATAACACCATATCTTAACATACCATACTTTACCATATCATAACATAACATACCATAACATACCATACCATACCATACCACACCAAACCATGCCATACCACACCACACCACAACGCAACACACTACAACACACCACACACAAAACATAACAATGATAATGAAATAATATTAACATAACATAATTACCACAGCAATAGTCTTGTGTATTCGTCTTTAATTTTACAATCAATTTGGCTATTTGATTTAACATAATATATTACAACATATAATAACAACATAACATGTTCAAACACGGAGCGAGCCTAAGGCCCAGTTCAAACGGCGTCTCTCTCGTGCGCCGAACCTTATATCATTTGGTTCGACGCTGGTTTCACACTAGTACGACTGTTGGTTCAAACGGCGTATCTAATTATGCCATACCAAATACATGTAGTTTATTAATTGAACAAACATCGGAGCTCCGTTTTCCGATCCCTGATCGTACAGTTTAACAAGATTCGAACAATTCAAACATTTAGTTCCTACATCTTTCATACTAAGAGAGCAGCGTTGCAGCTTTGTTGTTTTAATGTATCGATCCGTTGCAGCTTAAAACTTTATTTTGTTTTATTTTCTATCCAAACCCTACTGGTCAGTACAAAACACATTCAAGTTTGTATTTTCTCTCGTTGTACCCTGTTGAAACAAATTAACAATGACAACATTTTGAAAGCTCCGTTGAACTCAATGATTTTCAAACACATGTAGTTGAGAATCAAACTTTACTCATTTCAGCGACGAGCATCATTGCCTCAAAATCTCTATGTTATAAAAACATAATTTGAGTTGTACTCCATTAAAAAGTGACTTGATCATGAATAAACACGCATCTGTGAACCAGTATCCAAACGCTAACCGCTAACTTTATTTATTTCAGTGACTCAATGACGGTGTGCATCTGCTATTTATGCATTCGTTTTAAAATAATTGCGGTAAACGAGCGAAGCGAGCGAGTCGCAACATATTTCAAGCGGGTCACCTCTGGGGATTCACAGGGAACCCACAACACATGCACCATGCATGCCAAAGCTAGGAGCTTTTGAGACTTTTTCGTTCTTTGGTTGGACGGAGTTTGATCCAAAGCCTCGTTTACATGATATTGAACGACCGGGTTAAACGATCTTCGCGCGGGCCCTGGGTACTAGAGGTTGCGATTGGTTGCGAAAGATCACGATCGTGCGTGGTTGTGCAAGAGAGGAAGTTTTGTGCAGGTAATTTTAAAACCATTCGCTTTCATTTTCCGTGTTTATCAACTAAAATTATTTGTAGCTGTCTATAAGTGTGCCAGTGCAAGATTTGACTTTGATTTTGAAATATTTCTTTGCCTTTTATTAGTCATTTGATCATGAAATTCAGTCGTCGAACGGGTGGTGTGCAAGAGAGGAAATTATGTCAAATAGGTAAACTGCTGATTTTGAAGAATTTTCGTTTTTTGTGTTTATCAACTAAAATACTTTGTTACTTTCAATATTTGGGTAAAATTTCCGTACTGGGGCGTACTTAATTATGCATACAATACTTTACAAGATTTTGGGAAAATAACCCTAACCCAAACCCTAACCGAAAGCTTGTAAAATATTGCATGCATAATTAAGTACGACCCAGTAAGGAAATTATCCCCAATATTTGTGCCAGTAAGATTTGACTTTGATTTTGAAATGTTTCTTTGCTTTTTTGTTAGTCATCGTGAAGTTCAGTCGTTGAGCCTCAGCCAGAGAGGTGTTTGCTCGATCGAGCATTTGTGCTGCTATTGGCGATTTACTGCCCCTGGGTTTCCGAGGGTTGGACTAAACTCTTTGCTTATGACTTTTGCCAAAATCCCTGTCCGAGCTACAACATGTTTAGTCACAGCTTCTATAAGCTGATTAATTGTATTTATCCCTAAGAGGCAGCCAGTTGGTGTCAAACCACCCCTCTGGAATAACCCGATAAAACTATCATGCAGGCATGTCAAAGATACATGGACAATCTTCACAAAGTGTAATTTAAGAAAGAAAAGCTGAGTGAGATAAACGTTAGAACGTTGCATTCATATAATTTTCATCATCACTCGCCGCTCTTCTACAACTACCTCGAAGGTACTACTAGTTTAAAGAAACTGAAAAGAAATGTTACAATACTTTTGTCACAATGACTTCACTTTTTCTGAATATTCTTTTCAGAAAGCGGGAGAGACTACATGTACCTCGTTTTCATGCAAACTAAAACCAGTGTTTCCGTTGTTTTAAAACAGTTTTCAAAATATAACTAAAACCAACACACAAAAAAACTCACCACTGGCCTCCACAATACTCGCCAGAGCCATACAGGCGTTCTTCACCACCTTGGCCTCCTGGGGAAAACAGAGCAACACCGTGAACAAACGTACAACAATAACCACCACAACAAGAAGTTCCACATTGTTGATGGCATCTACAATAGCAACAACAAGGATAATTATGATGAGAACAAAAACAGCAAAAGGAGCCACAATGATGACGACAACCACAATAGCAACAAGGATGACAATGACGACGAAAACAACAGCAACAACAGTGAAGAAGTAGTAGTAGAAAAAGAAGAAGAAAGAAGAAGAAGAAGAAAAAGAAGAAGAAGTAGAAGAAGTAGAAGAAGAAGAAGAAAAAGAAGTAGAAGAAGTAGAAGAAAAAGAAGAAGAAAGAAGAAGAAAGAAGAAGAAGAAGAAGAAAAAGAAGAAGTAGAAGAAGAAAAAGAAGAAGTAGAAGAAGGAGAACAAAAAGAAGAAGAAGAAGAAGGAAGAGGAGGAGGAGGAGGAGAAGAAGAAGAAGAAGAAGAAGAAGAAAGAAGAAGGTGATGATGTATGGAGATATAAACATAGGTTCTTAAAACGTGGCAATTATACCAGCTTTGCACTATCATGGAGTCTTCTAAAACAAGATTACACGAAACCTCTGTTTATTCCACAACAACATTGGACTAGAAAGATAGATGGATGAATAGAAAGATAGAAAGAAAGACTTTACAAAATGGAAACTTTTTGCTTATTCTCGACAAAAGACTACCTTCTTATGTTTCACCATTGCGCTTGTCAGCTGTTCAACTACGTTTAGGTCCACCATCATCTCCACGTTCTCCTCTGTCAAAATATTGAGAACATCCAACAGAACAAATGATTGATCTGTTCACTAACTCACACCCGCAAGGCATCATGGTTAGAAATGGTATTTTGAATTTGTTGTCTTAATAGTTAGGGATTTGAAGGTACGACGAGGCGGAACGACCACGCGGAACTGTGACTCTCGAAATTGTAGTACATGTACGGTTTTTTGCTTTAGTCCCGTAGTTATAACCAGAACATGAAGTGGGTGTTTTGGTTTGCTGTCACAAGTGTAATAAGGGCAGGGTTAGAGATGAAAACACTGCAAAATTACTTCAAAGAATTCCTATTTCATGCCGTGGTTTCAAGTCTTCATATCGTTTAAGGTCTTCAAAAGTCCCTTGGACCAATGCAATGCGAGACTTGGAAACAGTAACTTGAGAAAAAGAACTACATACATGCACAGATATACGAACTTTATGTCATCTCGAATTTAAAAAGTGAAATTCAAAAAAGATTGTGACAACAGGTTCATGAGTACTTCTTGTTTTTGCTGAATGGAGTTATACAGTCCCTCGGCTTCCAAACTGTTCTTGAATCAAAAATTGTCTCCGTATCGGGCAATGTTTACTTTTCGGACAATTTCTCAGCTACGGGGCCTGTATAACTCAATACAACAAACCACACGAGTATTTTCTAACATTCACAAAACAAAACATCCAAAAAGAAGTTATTGTTTCTCTAGCAATACTCAAATCGGTCTAAAATTCAGCATTATTCCATGAGTCTTAACGGAGCAAAAAAAAAATCAAAGACCTTTTGGAAACTCCAGTGCACGAAGCCTGCTTTTATACATCACGGTTGAAAAAATTAACTGCTTGTGAAGCACAATAAACAAACTGCGTTGTTTTATGCCGTGTTCGCACATAAACATGCTTGTTTACTCAAGCTGACGTTTTCAAGTTGTTAGTTCTTGTAACTAGTAAGCATAAAAATCTTCAGAAACTGAACCCAACCTGGATGGCTATTTTCGAAAATTGTTTGCTATAAATTTTGAGCCAAATCTTGCTATGCTGGAAAATAATTTTTAAACCTGTTTAGCTAAACAACAATAAAAAATCTTAAGCGGTTGTTTGAATAGGATATTAGGTTGAAAGAAACGTTACCCTGCACACTAGTTAATTAAAAGCTCAATGGGTTAGCTCAAACGTTTTGAACGGTTATTTGATACCCTGTGTGTGTTGTGCAGGGTCAACAGCAATGAAGAAAAGAGATATAGAAGAAAAACCTATTAACTTTGTTCCATTGCCTCGGGAAAGGCATTCAGATTAGAATAGTTCAAGTCTGACCTTCCAGGGAAAGAGACCAGAGGGCCGAGCAGGCCGACTCGACCAGGTCCACCTCGCCCTCGTGGGTCTCCATGGCAGAACACACGTCATGAACACCGCGCTCCTCCGTTACAATCTTGCAGTTATTTTCTAGAGATAATACCAAATAATAATAATAATAATAAAAATAATAAAAATAACAATATTAATAATAATAATAATAACAAAATAATAATAGTAATAATAATAATAATAATAATAACAGTAATAATAATAATGTTAATAATAACAATAATAATAATAAAAGTAATAAGAATAATAACAACAACAAAAAACAAAAACAGCAACAATAACAATAATAATAATAGTAATAATAATAATAATAGTAATAACAACAACAGTTACAATAACAACAAAAACTACATGATCAATAATAATAAATAACTACAACAACAGTAATAATAGATAATTTCTCAGATCTATCATTAGTAGTATCTATTATATGGCTGGCTAAACTCTCTAAATCTGACTGGTGACAAAAACAATTTAATGAACACCCCCAAGGGTTCCCGACTTATTTACACTTTTACAGTAACTTGCTTAGCGAAATTTAAGAGTTCTTTTGTATCTAAAAATGAACTGGTCAATTCCTTGTCCAATAAACTGATGGTAGGGACCCAAAACAGGCCTGCTACAACTACTTTTTACTCTTTTGATTAGTGTGCTGGCTGTATATTTGATTGTATGTTTCATGCTGGGAAATAATGTAAACATTAAGGTTTAAATCACTTTGATATATATATTTTTTTATTTCGAAAGTCTTTCAAAAATGAGGTTAAAATTCCAGAACAAAACATTATCCAGAAAACAGATAAATAACACAATCTTAAAAAAAAATACACTAAACAAACTGGAACCTTGTGAGGACAACTGCTCTTTATACATAACTTCCGACGACTGAAATTCTAGGTTTTCATCAAATTGCTTCTGGATATTGTTTCAGAAGTCCTGTTGGGGAGGGGGGAGGTGTTTTAGGTAGTCGGCACTGACTCCACCCCTCCCAGAGCGATGCCCTTGACCGGCAAACAGACTCACCGTTGACGGCCAAACTCCACAGTGCTCCACAACAATTGGACGCAATCTCACTGTTGTTGGGAAAAGCTCTTAAGGCCGCGAGCACGTCTTGTACACCCCCTTGCCTGCCAATTACTTCAGCCGCCGCCTCTGGAAGAATGATTTCAGATGATTTGGTTAGCTTTCTTTACTGGAAACTTTCCACAAAAAACGATTCTACACAAAGTATTCTTGGAAGTGCCATGGTCTTCAAGAACCCGCACCAATTTAGAACCAACCTTTCAGTAATTGTCGTCTAATAAACTTACGTGGGCGAAAACCGCAACCAACATATAGTAAGTGCGCGACTGTTTTTGCCTGCAAGGACTTTGCTTGTGACAAACGAGACTGTTTAAAACCTAAATCGTGACGTTTTAATAGTGCAATGAAATATCGCACATTATGAAAGAATCGCGAGCGTTAAGATGAACAACTTTCCAATTTTAGTTGTTTACCGCTTAAACGGACAGTTTAAGGAAAGCCAGCGCTTGTTGTTTCGCTCTTCTTGGGTTGACTGGAGGCATGCACTTAAAGTAAGCGATCATGTTTGCGAACCATCGCGTGCCCTCATTTAATTTAAGAACAAAAGCCAGCGTCCACTCACAAGCCTTTTATATTGTGCAAATTCTTCTACACCATTTAACTGGGCCACGGTCCTCACTAAAAATATCTTATTATATGGTTGACGTCAATATGGTGCTGTGATTGGTCAATTCCAGGTCCGTAAGTTGCCGTACGAACCGCTAGCTCTCGATCACCTTTTCAAAACCGGAATAACCAACAAAGCCATATAATAAACATCTTATTAGCCTCGTTTGCTCGGTCCGTATGGTAAATATGGATCCTCGTTTTTCCCTTCCTTGTTTATATGGCCTGCGCGCTTTGGGCTTGGGCCATAAAAGAAAGGGGAAAACTCGGTTCATAACTTGCCGTACGGACCTCGCACTCGGCTAATAAGAGGTATTTAGGTGTGCTTTTTTCCCACGCACCTAAGGTTTTGAAACGACCAGCACTGACAAAGATTAAGGGAAACTTACCATCTGCAGAGAAGGCCATAATCAGAGAACAAGCGTTGGTCTGCAGCTCAGACGATCCTGCATGGGACTGGAAGAACGAAAGATTGAATTGGTCAACAGAAACAGCGATTAGCAGGGACATACGAGGCCAACACTTAAGATAAAGACGTTTAGTAGTCTGCCGATAATCCAGTGAACCTCCTGATGGTTTGAACTTCACGACAGCTCAAACTAAATTATTTCTCACTAGTTTACTCTCGGTAACACGAACTTCTGATAACTAAAATCTTGTTCTGTTTGAAAGTTCGAAATACCGTGAGTTTAATGTACAATAACAGTTAAACAGAGAAAACTTATTTGCTGAAGCGAAAATATTCGTATCGGTTGCAAACAGAACAGAAAACACGATCATGACATCTTCGTTGTTATTGTAATCGTCAACATTAGCAGCAGCAGCCGGCGCCATCAACAGCACCATCTAAAAGGCGTTTTCACGATCAATACTTTGCAATTATCACCACCATTACGGCTCATCACGATGACGATCATAACATCTTCATTTTCATCATCATCACTGTCATCATAACATCATCATCACTACCATCAAGGCAAGAGCTAAACTAAAAGTTTAAGCCTGGTTCACACTTGTGAGATAAGCAAAAGCACAAGCACAAACGCCAGGCATACGTACGCGCAGAAATGGCTTGGTTCGTGGGTGACTGATTCTGCGCGTGCGTATGTCTGGTGTTTGTTCTAGTGCTTGTGCTTATCTCAGTAGTGACTGTGTGAGCCAGGCTTTAGGTTTGAAGGAATATCACTGCATCACTATTGCACCCAAGCAACACATGACCACTTAATCCTGTACACCGGGACAAGGTTACGTTTTAAAAAATAAGCTCTTGGAACGCACGTTTAAATGACTCCTTTCATGGCTGCTTCATTGAATCTACTCGTTTCTTGAAGTTTTTGACCAAGAACTTCAAAAAGAAAAAAACTACTCTAAAATACACTAAAAGATATTGAACCAAGCACCTCTGCCAAGGGCCCGTGCATTGTAAATATGTTTTAGGAGGATCCACAACCGGAAAAATACTACTACTACTACTAATAATAATAAATTTTGATACAGCGCCTTATATACATTGCTGTTCTAAGAGCTTTACAAAATGAAATAAAAAAAAATCTGTTTGTAAAATGAATATTTCTATCAGTAAAAGGCAAGTGCTAACCCTAATAACTAGTGTCTACATTGCTGAATCGAAGCTAAATATTATATCTATGTTGTTAATTAAAAAGGATAAATAGCAAAGTATAATCGGTATAAAAACTATAGGTCATAAGCTTGTTTAAAAAGATATGTTTTTTGATTAGATTTAAAAATATCAGAATTACTTATGCTTACAAACCAACTTAATCGCCACTTTAAACAGACCATTTGTACAATTTGCCACTTGTGTTTACATGATACGGGAAATAGATTCATTCCAGATCTTGCCACGTCTACATAGAAGTTCTCACTCTGGAATGAAGGTGCGGTAGAACATCGGCAGACCGAAAGTATGAGTCAGCTGATCAGTCAAACCCGTCAACGTGCCCAACTCCGAACCGGAATGGTCTCGTACTTCTCGGAGTACATCGTTTACGAGATACTTGTGGGATGCTCGGCAACATTTCGTTCTGGGTCAAAAATTTTGATCAGAGCGACTACCGGGATGAATTCATCTTGGAACGACTCGTTCCGGATTTTTAGTTGGTACCATGTAAACGAATATATAGGACTCAGTATAATTATGGAACCAAGTTGTAATCGTACCGGAATAAAACTTGATCCAGTATCACGTAAATACAGGTATCATAAAAGCACATCCTTGTTTTTACTGGCATAAAACTGTGAGAGAGTCTTAAAAGTATGTTGCTGGACCAGAATTTAAGCACAGCATGTCAGTTTCCTTTTTCAAAGTACCTACCCTCATAGCTAGTAGAATAGGATTTATTATCTCCGCAGTATACATCACATCATTTTCGTTGGCTGCAACAACAGAGTACTACACTTGAGCTCGGTATGGTTCACAAACTTTAGAAAGGCCTAGCTTAAAGCCCAATCTGAACAATGTTTGAACACATGTATGTTATGCAGGGTTTCCACAGCAAGCAAATCAGAAAGTTTAACATCCTCTTCCAAAAGAGTTTTTATGACCCGAATTTGAAAAATTAAATCTATTTTTTCCCCAACCGCTTATTCCAAAGTTATAAAATGGGGCCATTGCAGTTCCTGTTCTATAATGCAACAACAAAAAAGCCTAAAAAAAGGCAGGCGGGGAGCTTGTTCTACCTGCGAACAATCTTAAAGTGCCTTAAAATGATTTTGTTTTTACCCCAGTAGATAGACCTAGACACTGAGGCAATAATATTTTTCAATTCATAGGCACTTTAAGGCCTTGACAAGCAAAAAAGAAAATTTGAATGCCCATACAAACGGACGCAACAAGTCACAACAGTGTTGCGTGCTGTTGGGGTTTGAGGCCAAAAATGCTGCGGCCATTTGCACGGGCCTAAACGTTTGACAGGTTCCAATCTATACACAACACGTGCCAACAAGTGCCAACATTGTTGTGGTTCTATGCTAACGGACGCAACAAGTCGGGCCCAACAATGTCGCACATGCGTGTTGTTGGCTAACAATGTGGCGTCCGTTTGCATGGGCCTTAAGACCTTTAATTTCAAGACCTGACAAACTTAAGACATTTTCAAAACTCGAATAACACAAAAACAAAAAGCAGACTTTTACGATTGACTCTGCGGTATTCCTGTTATGCCTAAATTCCATGCGTTTCCTCGACCTTGTTTTAGAAAATCCAAAAACCATTTCTGAATGATCATGAAGCTGTTTGCCATCATTTTACTTCGTCCATACACAGATTAGATTTTTAGTGACCGACTTTCCATGACCAATTTTGGTTTTCCAGTCTTCCAGGTGTTGAAATGTTTAAATCCAATTACTTTCCAGGTTTTCCATGGTCCGTCTGAGCCTTTCT
>JAOBRG010336072.1:0-15108 GCA_027574985.1 Umimayanthus nakama
TCAAAGACAGAGATACAGAGACAGAAAGAGTCATGCAGAGACTGAGACAATTAAAGACAGAGAGAACCAGAGACACATACACGCAGAGAGACACCGAGGTAGAGAGAGAAACATAGATGGGGATCAGTTGAGATCGATGGAAACGTATAATGACAAAAAAAGCCACAGAGACAGAAACAGAGAGAGAGAGAGTGTTGTTCTTATGAGTACTTTTACAAATAAGAACAGCTTAAGAACAATTGAGGCTGAAATTTCCTAAATAGTTAAGAACGATGAGGCTCGGCCAAAACTTACTCGTTCTTATAAAAAGAGCATGTATGCGTTGATACGGTTCACGTCGGTTGTTTTCAGTATATTTAATCACTTTGTTAGGCAACGAAAACAACAAAGTAAAGTTTTGAGGTTTACGTTATTTTGAGAAGTTAAATGAGAACAAAATCAGTCAAAAAAACAAAAGTAAAGCTTTCTAGTTTTATTCATAACCGATATTGGACAGCACACTCATTCGTTCCAACATCCAACTCAACCGAGTATTGACGGAAGAATGAGAGACGACTTCAACAAGAGAGAGGGGAGTCCTCTGGACCCGGCCTTCACCCAGGTGAATTTAACTCTTAATTCTACACTGGTGAGAATCCCATCTCTCGGAAGTCACCAAAGAATACCAGTGACTTGAAGCTTGAAATTCTTGACAGAACGTACTTGCTAAAAGATCGTCTGGTGCTCTACAATGGTTGGAGTCTTTCGTCAAACAAAAAAATGGAACGACATCAGCTACAAACTGGTCTTAGAACAAAGATGTCAGTAACAAATGACGAGCCTACGCATTCGAACTCTGATCTTCAGAGGTGAGTCAACGTAACGGTCCGTAAGTTATGGATATTAAAGTTGTGTAAGTTGCGTGAGTTAGAGGTGTTCCCAACTTTCATGTTAAAAAGAGGAAAAGAAAAGAGAAACAAAAAAAAACCCGGCAGCAACAAGCTAGGAACTAGACGAACGATAAATTTAAGTTAGTTAAAACAGCCATGTGTAGATCTAAAATCCAGCAAGATTATATAAACTTTTCAGTTCAAATAACTTTGCGTATTTTGATGATGCTTTCTGGAATGACTTTGATCCATATGACGAAGAGTTGTTGAGCGAGACAATTAGGTATATTGTATATAAAGAACTAAACGCGCTCGATCTGGACCAGGATCGACATTCAGTACTACGAAAACTTTCACGAAGAAAAAAACCGACGAACACAACTATAATGCTCGAAGGTATACATAAAAAGCATATTTACAGGACCAACTAAGAGAAATAAGAGACATACTCAAAGGCGTGCAAACATGCTAAAAACAACTGCAACAGAAAAAATAATATTTATGTTATAAACAGTAACGCTCTGCTTCCAGTGAACAGGTGTAGGAGCTCGACCTCGAACAGAGATTATAGGATAGTACTCGATGAAAATTGGCGAGAACAGTTTATTTAAGCTTACGAAACCTAAAGTGATTGTAACAACGAAAGGCTACGAGTTCCATTTTGATGATGATAAGAGCAACACGCTTGTAAACGCACTGAGGTGGTTAAAAAAGTAGTTATATATACTAAAGGTACAGAAAGAAAATACGATTATACGATACATGTTTACACAAAGAATATGAAACTATAGAGAATAAGGAAATTTTTACAAAAGATTATATGAAAGTATTACAAACGAATATGCGAGCATTTGGATACTTTAAAAGCAATGTTATTTTTACAAAGTCAGTAACAACACGAGATAAGAGAAGCAGCCTCTGAGTTTATTGAAAAAACTGAATGTTAATCACCATTGAAGATATCGAGATAAACAGTTTGCCGGTAGTTGAAGGATAAATTTAGACAAAGTGACAACGGAGAGTGTTCATATTTTAGACCAATCAAATATGATAGAGTTGTTTACTATGACAAAAAGTTACCTGCTACCAAACGGACCATGACTAAAGACCAATTTGGAATCCAAAACAAGATTATGCACGACATGTAATTTTCTTTCAGAGAAACATTTAACCAGCCACTCTTGCAATTAGCAAATGGGCTGAGAACATTTTGCCGACAATACACCACCAACAATTATAGAAAACAGTTACTTGGACAAACCAAATCCGATGCGAACAAGACCAAGGAACGGAATGATGAAAACTTGCCATGTTGAAGTGTGTCAAAAAAGACGAAAAGTTGTGATAATTATATGCAATAAAGAAGAAAAAAGAGCGTCGACTTACTGTCTGTGAAAAGTGAAAAAAAACTTGACAGATTGTATACAAACAAAAAAGCACATGGAAAAAAGATAAAATGGATTTTAATAAGACTCAATTGTTTTAGTTTTAGTAAAGATTTTCATATTGCAACACTTTAATAACTATACTGAAATTAGCCGTTCCTATTTTCTCTATTATTACAATTAGCTGCTGTCATTAAAACAAACTTGAAAAGAAAACAAAGTTACTTCATGGATTAACAAGTTATAACTATGACACGACAAAGGAACTGGGGACAAGATCACAACATAAAAAAAGATAGTATTCATGTGATGAACTCATCAACAACCAACGTTTCTGCCCAGATGACAACTTAACAGTTTCCTTTACGTTAAACTTTTGATAATAAATATTGAGCTAATAAATATTAAACAAGAGGTTTTTCTAAAAACACCAAACTCGTGACCCCTTAACTTTCAATTTTGAAATGAAAAGATAAAAAGAAAAAAGGTTGTTCCAAAGGCTTTACCAGTTTGCCGTACGGAGACGCCCACGTGATCATGAGTTAATCTCGCGTAACACACGCAATGTGACACAGAACGAGCATGACTCTTGCTCCTCAGAAAGAGTTTCAGAGTTAACCATTATATCAGTTTTGCAATGTCATCTAAAGACACACCGTACTTCGCTTTATTAAGACTTGAGTGCAAATCATTGAAAGAATCTTTTGAGTAGTAAATAACACAAAACTATGTATACGGGAAAATTATTATATTGCGGGGAATCTCTTTCTGTTCCTCGGAACCAGAAAACACGAAAACTGAGCGGCGAAGCACACACGCAGTAAATAGCAGATAGTAAAAAACGTCCGCCTCCATTTTGAAAAAGTCCGGACGAGAAACATTTAATTTTTTTTACTTGGCCTTGATTTTAATAGCCACACTGTCTGCTTTTATACCGCCATGTAAATGAGCAAGAAACACGAACAAAGCTGTCGTACTCGTGGACTCGTATCTTAAATTTTATGAGTAATACTAATAACAAAGGGTAAAAACCGGAGCGCTGAGTAGCGATCGAGAAAAGCTTTTAAGGCTAATGGAGACTAAAAAATTCTTAATAGAAAGACACAAATTTAATGCTAAGGAACAAAAGATAAAAGCTTTTAACGTCTTCAATTAAACCGTAAAAACGTTTAAAAAAACTGCTTGTAAGAATCCATCCAACATTCAACTTAACCGAGTATTGACGAATAAAGAGAGACGATCTCTGGTATCCTCGTTGTCTTATTGATTGAGAGCGCAGCCAAGCAGAGTATTATCTCTACACAGTATAAATTATTCTACAACTTATAAATGTAACCTCGGGGGCAGTGAATTTTATCTGTTAAATGTATTCTCTAGAAAGTCATTTTAACTAAGCGAAATATACACTGAAAATTTCGTTTGATGAGATCACACGCTCTTTGTAGCAAGAACAAATGATAAAAGAACATTAAGGATCACAGTTTTTCTTATTCCATTAAGAACAGTCTCAGGCTCAAAGTCGATAAGACCCAATTTTAAAACTCAAACAGTTATTCTATACTGCGTAAATATCAGTTAAAAAGTGCGTTCGACCGATGGCCTACATGCAATCATATATGTTTTGCAAAAAGTGGGGACATGTACCAAAATTAAGGTCATTGATGCGTGCAAACTAGTAACTGCTAGCATAGTCACATTAACAAACCAAGTACTTGGCCTCTTGCTAGCCTTTTTGTTTTCGGTTTTTGGTAACCCCATCAAGTTTATCAAACTTTACATTGCTATATATATTAGCAATTTATTAATAAAACAATTGTATGACGTCCGTCAATACTTATGAAAGAAGTGAAATGTAATTTCGCATGTCTCCACATTACAAGCTTTTTCATAAGACTTAGAAAAACAATTTTGTAGCAACAACAAGGCTCAAATTTGCCCAAAAAATAAGAACAACGTAAGAACAGTCTAGGCTGAGATTTAGAATTATAAATGCAAGTTTTTTACTTTATTAATAAAACTCCATTATTTTCCTCCGTTCTGTTCCGAATGTAACTAGTACTGATATACTCCAAACGTCGAGATCGACCGAATTTCCATTGCAAATTAACTTGTTCGGTTTGATAGTCACAAGTTACGTATGTTTGGAATATTTCAGGAGTCGTTTCTTACTGTCGTTGTTCTAACGAGTACATAAAAATAAGAATAGCTTAAGAAAGGCGTGTTAGGTGTAACGAAAGTATGTGCTTGCGATTCATTCACCTTCATATATATGTCCTTTCGTCGGCTTACCACTGTCATCTTGATTGGTTTTGATTGCCTATACATCGGCTTCTTTAACTATTATTGGCAGCATTTCGACCGATTTCATTTTCTTTGTCAGCACATCGACCGATAGCCCCCCCTTCTTCACACTGAAAGTCCCAGTAAAACACTGCGGAGAACCAAATGGAAGAGAGAAACAAAACCTCAAGACATCTTAGTTTTTAACATTTGCCTCAGGTTAACCAAGCCAAGAGTAGGGTATGTGTTCCAGCTTCGCTCGAACGCAAAGAATAAAAATAGGAAATATTTAAGATGAAGTTGAGCTTGAATTCGCATAAATTTTCAAAAGCAGACAGACTGACTGAGCTTCAGCCATTGGCTTTGCTACCTCGTTCTTACATACAAAGCGAGCAAAACGAGACACACCTCTGCTCATTCCAAACTACCGCTGCATTTTTATGTCGTCGATAGCTCTAAATGGAAATAGCATGGTCATTTGGGAGCATTTTCGTGCTTACCTTTGAGGGTCGGATGAGCTGATGCTTGAATAGCAATTTCTATCACTGTTCATCCCTGTTGCCGCTACTATTTTGCTGAATATTGTCAGCAACATTGGAGCTGCAAGTGCAGGTATTGTGACAAGAAATCTCTCTTTGGTTTCTGAGTTTTGGTCGGCACAATATAAGCGATGGCGTGTAAATTTGACACGGCCTCATATGCAACTGAATACGTACACTGTAATATGGTATAGAGTTGAATTGCTGTATGTATAAATATGATGTGAGAATGATTACTTTAAATGCCAATATTAAGTTCATACTGACCCCAATATAGATATTATTGATGACAAAGACCTGATCTTTGACCCATAAAACACCTCTCGGCTACAACTATAGAAAACCAGTCGAGTCACAATAAACTTACAAACTGTCCAACCTCCAAAGGGCTTGAAATCGGGATGACATTTTTCTGAGAGATACTACCATAAGCACTGAAGGCGCCTTTTGCCCCCCCCCCCCTCCACCGGAAATTTTTTAAACTTGAGAGGCTCTTTTCAGTTGTTGCGACACAACAGTTTCCGTCAAAAATCTTCGGTAGTTTGATTAGCAAAAACAGCTTCAAATTGTTCTTTATCAATTGTGTTTCCTTTTTTCATACATCAAACACACTCTATAAGAACTAGTAACATTCGTCGGAGCCTAAGCTGTTCGAAATACTTTAACGATTCAGCCTTAAACTGTTTCTAAACTAGTCTTATTTTCTGATAATTCGGTACAAAGAAAAAGGCGCGTTGAGAAACGCCTTTGCTGCAGTGTTTGCGAACGTAGTGATTTAGCGCCCTGTGCACAAGGAATTTGAAAAGTAAATTTCTTAAAAGTGTTTTAGCAAAATTTCCTCCTTCTGACTGTTTTCAGCTTGTACTTTTAAGTTAAAACTTATTAGCAAATCGTTGCCTTGAACTAGATGATCCCATAAAATTTGTTTCAATATTTTTAAAAAAAAAAAAAAGTGCATGTAACTGCTTTATGTTGTTTTAACGAGTCAGTTGAGACAGAGCTTCAGGTTGAGTTTGTTCTTAGTTTCGTCTTAAGTTTTGAGCAGTTGTGAGTTTTTATCGTGTTTGCAAAGTCTGTCAGTCTTGTCAGCGTGCGTGCAAAGGTCTGCAAAGTAGAAGGTCAAATAGTTGGACTTAGACTGAATACTTTGGGCCTTTTCTGCTTTCAGGGTCAACAATAATATAATGTATCAGCATTTCAACGAAGAAAAACGCGAGACCTGAGCGGCATTGTTAACGTTTTTTCAAAATTATAATAGTGATAATTAAGATAGTTATGTCGGGCTATGTGTTTGCCCCAGTCATGAACTAGTGGTTTTCATAGGGGTCCTCAATATTAAATAGTTAAAACTGGTAACAAAACTGAATAAAAAAAATATTCTCTGTTGCAAAGCTCACTGAAACGAGGAAAACTATTAAATATCTGTTGCAGCAAATGCCTGAAATTAAGATTGCTTCGGATGTTGATTGAAATGGCGCCGCTCAGTCTAAACTGGTCTGAGAGACCATGTTTAAATAGCCGGCCGGAGGGTGTACTACTTTAACGCGTGAGCTAATAGCTATATATGTAGATTATTAAAGCACCAAAAAGCCAAAGGGCAGGGTTTTCGTGTCGGCGAATGGGTTTAAGTTTAGATATTTTGGCCTGAGTTTGGGTTTTGTTTTTGGGCAAAACTCTGCTTAGGTTGTGCTACACAGAAGGCGTTTTCATGGCCCTAAAATTGAGTAAAAATTTCAACATCGAGTCTAGAATTTGGTCGGAAAGTTTCACTGTAACAAATCTGATCTTAAAACGGGAGAAACATGTCAGTCAAGTTGTGGATACGAACGACGTGGGGAATTGGAAAAAGGGAAAAGGAGTTAGTAGAATGCAACAAATACTGCCCCTAAGCGACTGGGCATATCCAGATTGTGCTCGGCAACTTTTGAGCAACTTTTGGCGTTTTGAGCGATATCTTTTAGTACTAGCAATTTCGAGCAACTTTTGCTTTTCTGCGCAACTTTTGAGCATTTTTTGGCGTTTTGAGCAATATTTTTCAGTTTTAGCAACTTCAAGCAACATGCGGGCAGACAATTCGTAAAATTCGAGATCTATATGGAATTATTTGACACACTGACTGAACTTGTACATCAACTGTAGTTTGAAACCGTACTGACTTCAGTCCCTTCAGCAAGACGTCAAATAAACCTGCAGAAGTTAAGTTTTCTAAAAAAATTATAGTTTTTATCACAGTTTATTAAACTATAAACTATCAGGAAGGACGAACCACATGTACAAAGCTTTTCAATTTGTGAAATATTTTGAAATTTAAATAACAAGTACCAGCAACTTACTAAATTTGAGTAGCAATTTTTTGTATTTGTGGCAACACTTTAGCAATTTTTGGCACCAAAAGGAACAACTTTTCAGGTTTTTACTAGCACAGCTTGGACAAGCCTGTCAGCGAGTAAGCACTTGTGCTTTTTAAAAAAAAAAAAATTAGTTAAGACAATAAAGTCGGCATTATTTTAAGTTTACCCCAAATTATATTTTAAAAAATCTTCAAAACAACAAATTGATTGCCAACCCCAAACTCCCCCCACCCACAATATAGTTTTGTCCCAAAGTACCTCCAAATTTTCTTGAAATATTTGTGAACTTTTATCAACAACGGTACTGTTAAGATCAAAAAAACATACACTGAAGATTGACTATGTCGAACTGATTTATTGATGTCGTTACTACGCTATAAGTATAGATCATGCAAGTAACTTGATATAGGATACTAATGAATGTCACTGATACAATCATGACAGGTACCATCTGTGCCGCTGTGATTTAAATTTGAATCTTTTTTAATTGCAAGCGAGATACCGGCGATTATGCCCGACAATCGGAGTTCACCGGTTACCCCCCTTAAGGGTTTTATGACGCGCACTGCACAACTCTACCAAAACAATTAAAGATTTACCATCTCCAAAATTATAGCCGATTGAAACATAATTAAAACGTCACAACACATCAGGGTAGAAAAACCTACCAAAAAAAGAGAAGATCGATTTGCTGAAAGGGTCAGTTCACACCATATCAATTACAGTGTATGCTCGTAGCACTTAACTTTCTGTTAGAAACTTCTAGCAACACAATATTGCCTAAGTTATATAAGAATTAAACCACACAGGCTTCAAAAATGTGAAAAAAAATAAGCAAAATTATGATGTCCTTTGCAAGCGTGCCCCCCCCCCCCCCCCTTTCAGTTCCCAAACTTTGTTTATATCCCAGAAAACAATGCTGGCTTGACAAACAAACATGGCGGATGGAGACGACGATTTGAGACGAGAAAGTAGAGGTACTTGATATTTTGGTCAAAATCTACGGCTTTTTTCTCATCCTTCAGACATTTGAAATGCCTCCAACTGGGCTAATAATTGGTGGAACTGGAATATGGAGATTTTGACGGTAACATTTTCTGGTAATTGGATGATTCTGCAGCCGGAATCAAGACTCAACTGGCTCAAGTCAAGGGACAAGGGTTCTCGAGCAAGACAAACACAAATGCAATATTCCGCGCAGTTGTTTCGATCAAGTGTTACCACCCTCTCAAATTCAACGAAGTTGTTGCTCACAGCGTTGTATTCTATTGCTCGCAATGTTGATTCTACTAATGCAATATTGCGCGCAATGTTGCACTCAACAGTTAACCAAATTCAACGCTGTGGACGTTGCGCCTTAACCCTTCCGCGCATTTTGCGTGCAATGTTGCATCGTCTAATGTGGCCAGCTAAGAGCCCGTCATAATCGAGATCGATGATATTGATAGGGAAGGATGTTAGAGCAGTCACTTTAACTTAATTACTGCAGTTGCACCGAACATACAGATCAGTTCTACCTCATTCCCATGCTCTTTACTCTCCCGAGAGAAAGACCCTGGTTGGGTCTGGTCATGTGCCACCCAGATTCTAGGTGTTAACAAAAAAGTTTTCATGCGAAACAAACGCACATGCCCTGTGAACTATTTTTTGGTACCACCTAGAATCGGGGTGGCATGTGGCAAGACCCAACCAGGATCTTTATCTGAGAAGAGAAAAGAGCCTGGGAACAAGGTTGCATACAGTATTGGTAAAAATGGGATTTTTTTTCTGATTGACATCTGAACAAGCACAGAGTTTTAGTTTTGCCTGATGCCACTGTATATTAGATGACAGTGTTTTAAAAGCATTATTTGGTCAGTATATATGAAAAGTTTTTAGCACTCGGAAACCTCCTCTTCACACTGACAAAATTCAGTCAGGAGTTTTTCTTATACTGATTACTAATTTTTTATTTTGTCAAGATTGGCATTGAAAACTGTGCAAATGTATGCATTGATCACCACATACATGCCACAGAATCTTGATCAATTCGTTAATGTTTATAGAATGGCATGAAATTGTCTGCAGTGTTGTCCAAAACTCTTTGTAATGAAATACATGTACAAGCCTTTTTTGAACCAGTAAATTTTGCCAAGGCTTAATTTTGTTTCTAGTTTTTTGGTTATTTCAACCACAATTTGTTCTTAATTATTTGGATGAATGAATGTATGAATGCTTGAATTGAATCCTTTGTTTATCTACTAAAAAGTAAAAGTCTCTAGTAACAAACCTGAGTAACGTTTTCAGAGAAGCTGTGTCTGGGCATCTGCCTGGGTCAGTTTCTCATAACTGAACAAATTGGTCTAGACAGAATGGAAACAGATATGAAAATAATAAAAAGATTTGTTATCAACCATACAGTACAATAATTATTTTAATTAAATATCAAAACTTTGTGTTTACACTTATTCTGAAGTTACACAAATTTGGCGACCTATTTCTGGATGTCACCAGGAGTAGAAGTGTTCTTTAATTTCTATGTGCCATTTTTTGATTAAAGAAAAAAATATTAAATAGAGTTCAAAGCCTTAAAAAATGACAATACACTGTACATACATTGTAGGGCTTTGTTTTTGATGGAAGCAAACTGCAATCATTATTTTATACCATATATACATGTGCTGTATTGCTACATGTAAGAAAAATTAAGAGTTTCAGTCAAGCTTTTACTTGGAAAGTATTAAGAGTTGTTAGGCCTCCGCCTGACATAGTGTTCTAAAGGGTTATTGTTAAAAAGTGCACACCTGCAAAGCCTAGCCTCCAGTCTTGCATGTGTGTTTTCAGGGTCCCAATTGTGTCCATGTTATTGTGTTTTGTAGCTCTTGAGCCAGGGTATGTGTCAAACCTGAAGACCTTCTATCAAGATCCCTATGGCTACACTGAGGTGTACTCGGACAACATAGAATCTGATTCAGGTTGTGTACACTAAACTGTAATGGTTAAATTAAATTTGACTTGCACTCACTTGCTGTATGTTCATTGTACTACAGTGACCTCCTCTTGCATGATACATGTTTTTCGACCTCAGACCATCCATCCTATCATCCTTCAACACTACCATCCATCCAGTCATACCATACATCTACATGTATCCATCCTCCCACACAACTATCCATTCATACAACAATCCATCCTTCATAACTAACCAGCCATCCATCCTTCACTACTCCCAGCCATTCATCCAACCATTCTTCAAACCTCTCAACCATCCATCCTACCATCCCCCACTACTCTCACAGGAACCATTCATCCTACCATCCTTCACTACTCTCAACCTTCCATCCTTGACTACTTTCAACCACTCATCCTACTATCCTTAACTACTTTCAACCATCTATCCTAGCATACTTCACTACTCTCTCAGAAACCATCCATCCTACCATCCTTCACTACGTTTTTACAACTCATCCTACTATCCTTCACTACCTTTAACCATCCATCCTAGCATGCTTCACTACTTTCAACCATCCATCCTAGCATCCTTCACTACTCTCTCAGAAACCATCCATCCTACCATCCTTCACTACTTTTTTACAACTCATCCTACTATCCTTTACTACCTTTAACCATCCATCCTAGCATGCTTCACTACTTTCAACCATCCGTCCTACCATCCTTCACTACTCTCAGCAACCATTCATCCTATCATCCTTTACTAATCTCAACCATCCATCCATTTATCTTTCACTACTCTCAACCACCCATCTTACCATCCTTCATTACTCTCAACCATTCATCCTACCGTCATTCACTACTCTCAACCATCCATTCTACCATCCTTCACTACTCTCAACCATCCAACCTACCATCCTTCACTAATCTCAACCATCCATCCTACCATCCTTTACTACTCTCAAACATCCAACCTGCCATCCTTCACTAATCTCAATCATCCATCCTTCCATCCTTCACTACTCTCAACCATTCATCCTACCATCCTTCACTACTCTTAACTATCCATCAAAGCATCCTTCACTACTCTCTCAGAAATATTCAACCTACCATCCTTCACTACTCTCTCCCACCTACTTTGACAGGTTTCTTAAAGAACACAATATCAACCAGGATTTGTCCAATACGGAATGGAGAAAGGTGTATGAGAAAGATGGACCCTTCAAGTCTGAAGAACAACTTGAAACACTGAACCAAGAACTGCAGAATCCAAAAGACTTCATGGTATTTTTGTACATAGTAAAGTATGACTAGAAAATGAGAGTTGAGAGATTAGGTTGTTTAACATCCTTTTTGCTTTCATTTCCAAGCAGTTTATCAGTATGTAATTTCTCCTTGTGTTAACACACAAAAAAAGTTGCTTGGTAATGAGAAAAAAGCAGATGATCGAACACAGTAATTTATAACCTGTTTGCCGTACAAGGAGACTATATAGAAACAGTTTATAACATTCAGCAATTCATTATCAGGGCCGTAACCAGCGTCAGGCAGGGGGGAAAATGCCCCCCCTAAATTTTGGACCGGAAGTAATTTTTTGTATATTTTGTCTCAAAAGGAGAGCAGGCTGAAAAGCGTCTGTAGCAGACCAACTTTGAAGAATTTTTCTTGTAAATGCCCCCCCCCCCTAAATTTTGTGTCTGGCTACGGCCCTGATTATCCTATATGGGTTTTGGGGGTGAAAGGGTTAAAGTCCTGGATAATCGGCACTACTCAAACATTGCAAGTTTTGAGTGAGGAAGTAGCTTATTTTGATATGAATGTTTCGGATTGAGCGAGTATTTATCTCTGGTACCCAGCGTACAGTACTAGAATTTAAACTGAAGTGAAAATTGTTTAGTTTCCCCAATGTTTTGTAGACTAGTTTGGCCATGGAGGTTTTGTTGCACAACAGAGATGACTACGAAGAGTCAAGCAAAGCGTTTACGGAAGCTTTTATCAGCAAGGAAAACAGAAAGGTACACTCACATTGGATAAAAAAAGGAAACTAAAATAATCCTTTCAGTCAATCTCAGCTATATGACGATCTTCGCGGTTGATTCTTTTTTCAGTTGTCTGCTCTGAACAAAATGCCAGCTATACACCAGACCTTACGGTTTGTTTCTCTTTCTGTTGTCTACTCTCTGATGACTTTATAAGGCGACTCGACTTCAGAAAGTGCTTATTCAGAAAGTGTCGTAAATGCTCAGCTGCCGAGTTTTAGAAAAAAGATTCCTCACAAACAATGGTCATTGCAAAAACAGTTATCAGTTCGTTGAATTTTATACGTAAAAGTCCTTTTTGAAGACACCAAGCGTAAGCTGAACATTTTAAATAAAAAAACTTCGTCTAGAGTACTGCAATTTACGGGGTTTGCACGGTCATGAAAAATCACGAACAGTCATGGAATCTGAAAATATACTTTCCAGGACAGAAGAAGTCGCGGATTTTAGGAAAAGTGGCCGAGGTCATGGAAAAGTCATGAAATTATATTGTGTGGTCGAAATATTTGATGCTGTTTGAAATCTGGAAAAATTAACTCTCCTTGTCGTCGAGCAAAAATATGGCTAAAAAGATGGGTTTTCAGCATTTTCTAGTCATGGAAAAAATACGTTGTTGATAGAAAAGCATAAAAAAGTCAATAAATGTTATAGCCCAATTTCCGTGTGAACCCTGATTGACGTTTCAGAGAACTTTCTTAGGGAAGATACCCCACGATCCTCAGGAACTCAACCTTCCCCGTACAAAAGAAACCCCGTTTTTGGAAAGTCTGTAAATTGAACACTGTTAAAAATTCTTTTACAAAACTGAAAATTACCTAGTGTAATAAATTGATCAAGCGTTTATGATGAATAGGCAGCATTTACTGACCTGGTTGTGCACCGCATTTTTTCCACAGGTGTCCCTGTTCTATCACAGCGATAACGACATCTTCAGTGGAGTCGTCGTTGCTGCCGTTCGGAAAAATATGGCGGCTGTCTTCCTCGTGTCCCGGATGGATTAAACACATGTCGTAATATCTCGTGATTTTAAAGCCCTGTGCCCGGTTTCTCAAAAGAGAGTTAACCCTAGAAGCCTTGCGGTGTGGGGGGAGTGGTCAAATTAACCCCCCCCTCCTCAATTATTTGGGCTTTAAACTTTTGCTGTTCGACCGATTGTCAAAAACTTTGGTACAACTGTTATTTGTTTGTTGACACATCTTTTGACACTAATTCAGTGACGTCACAACGGATGACGTCATCAAAACAAGTCATGCAATCAGTACGTTGACTATAAAACCAAAATTTTTCCCTAAAAAATTTTTAAAATACTGACAACTTCACAATAGATTCTACTTATTTTGTGAATTTCAATCACCAAATGCTATTTTCTCGTCAATTTGAAAACCAATCAATTACTCCCAGTGAAAGGTAATGGCTGGGGCGGGAGGTCTAACTCAGTTGTGTTTTCCTCTAACTTCAATGGCAGGAATCGTGGCCAATGTGATAGAAGAAACTTTTTATTCTGTTTATTCGTATTCCGGCTTCAAGTCACTTTTACGCGCGGTGAATTGAAAGCCAAGACGCATCAAGGAAACACACGAGAGTGGACAGGGCGTAGATTTAACGGCGGATTAATTTTTATTCCTGGGTTAACTGTAATCGGCTATCGAGTAACCGGGCACTTGGCTTGTACACGTTCGCAAGGGGTTTTGGTGGGCTTGTTTATGAACGGGGGAGCTTATACCCAGAGGGCGTACATGGGAATAAGTAACGCGTTGCGGAACGGGCAGATACTGTCACATAACTAATTTTAAACGAGCGTGCAATGACATAGCGCTACATAACGTAACGTAAGGTAAGATATCGACTTTCTGAGGGTGATACATAACAGTAACTTACAGATTATTGATATCCAAGTTGCCCTCAAAGTACATACAATTACATTTTTCGTTTGTTCTTTAGTCACAGCAACAACAAAATCTTTGATTTGAATTCCTGTAATGCTCGACTAGCAGCTGTAAGAATGATTAAAAGTTCCATTTGTATCGCAGCCTCCTAACTTTCGCAGCCTCCTAACTTTCCATGTGAAGTTCTATTATTTGCTGGGATAAGAAGAACATTTAATAGAAAGGAGCACTTAAGACTGGTTCACACTCGTGAAATAAGAACAATCACAGATACAAGGACTTTCAATAACAAAGTAAAGGACAAAGAAATACCAAGTATATGACGAGATGGAACAAGCGCACATCAGCGTTTCTTTGTCTCTTCCTTTAGTGTTTAAACTCCTTGTGCTCGTGTTCGTTCTTATTTCACAAGTGTGAACCCGGTTTTGTTCCGAAACCAATTGATAAGTTTTTCAAGGAACCTGTAACGTATTTTTCAGTCAAAATATGAAATCATCCATCCATGTCAGTATATTAGCCTTGGCTGGAGCGAAAAAGCGGCGTTTAAATTCCTGAACAAAAGTCAAGCAGTCAGTACAGTGTTACTTTCTCTGGGAAGGCTTTGAAAGTCTCGCCGGACACCCTCAAAGATCTTAGACCAAGTGGGAAAAACAAGGTTTAGTGCGTTCAAACCCAAAATCGCAGGCAGTTTCTGTGTATGATGGCAATTCCTCATTATGTAATTCCTCGCTGGGGGGGGAAGGGGTTGTGCAAATTCTTCTTATCAATCGGAACCAAATAATTAATGTTGCCATAATGGGAGACCACACAAGTACCGTAAACACAAAG
>JAOBRG010336105.1:0-15096 GCA_027574985.1 Umimayanthus nakama
GTTAGGGGGGAGTGGGGGGGGGGGGGGGAAAGGCCACGAGAGTGCTCAAAAGTTGCATGATTTCAAATCGGCTGCCACGCCTACTATAAGATCTATGTAGGTCTTAAGGAGGCTTTAAGATACTGTCCCCCATCCTAGATTGTGAAGAAAGAAAGTTAACAATTAGGATTTAATGTTTAAGAAATTTTAAGAGAGTTTCAGAATTCGAACCTCCCTCTATTTTGATTGTTCTCATCGAGTCAAAGTCATTTGGTAGAAAGGAAAAGAAAGAAATAGTAAAATAAAAACGTTTGTTTTTAAGTCTTTCGCCGGTGCTTTCCACCCGACAATAACCGGAAGCAAATGAAGAACCTGTGTGTTGTGTATGAAGTATAGAGTAAGACCTTTTTCACGCCTTTGAAAACCTGACGTCAGTTAGCGCCATGTACATGCAAGAAGTGGAGAGCGCAGAATAAAGTAAGTAATACCGAAAGAACTGAGACGTAACAGTGAAATCCCTGGCACTGGTGAAGATTTTAAGAACAGAAAACTTACAAAGAAAGTTTGGGAATTTTGCATTGGACGGAAGTTGATGTTGTTCCGGTACAGAGCACATGCAAAGACTCCTGGGAAGTGTTTGTTTTCCAATCCTCTCCCATTTCACAGCTTTCAACATTATACTGACCCAATTTTAGTTTAGTATTATCAACATTATACTGATCCCCGGCTAAATTTTCATTGGATACTCAGTTCAACCTGCTCTTTCAATTTCTTCCATTTGCATAGCGCTAACTTTAGATTTTGAGTTGACTCAAAAGAGCTTGAGATGGGCCTTTTGCCTGTGGTAGGAACCATGCGATGTTTGCTCTCACGCGCACATATCACTCCACACAGTTTGCCGTACCTACCCTCCGCTCCATTCTATGCACACGATCTTGACGATTCATCATCTTCCTTTGACTTTTCGTCGCTGAAGTAAGTAAATAAACCAGCGGTAAAACAATTAATTTAATTTAATTGATAGCTAAAAGAAAATGCTAGCCTCATTTTCATCCGGAACTACAGTACATAAAGTAACAGACAAAGTGCATTTTAAGCCTTACTTTTAATCGGTAAAAATTATAATGGTATTGTCTTGTAATCGTCCATATTGTAAACAAGAAACTTCTGTGAACTGTTAGAAACAGACCGAGTGTGCGACGAGATGGAATAAACTCAAGCTAAGGCATGTGCACACCAGCGGCGTACACGCGAGAGCAATAAAACAAGTGTGAATGTAACTTGACGCACACACGAGAGCAATATAACAAGTGTGAGTGTAACCTGAGTTCTTTTGTCCTTTCTTTTCTTATTGTTAAAATTTCCTATGCTAAACTTGTGTGAATCACTGGCTTGACACAACATGGTCCTGAAATTTTATGTCACTGCCTGAATGTTTCAGATAATTAGCATTAAAAAGGTTTCCTGTTAATTATGTTCAACACTAACTACTAACTAACTAATACAAATAATCCTTCAGCTAATTCTGATGTATTAACTAACTCCGTTGTAATATATCCAGTATTGTTACTGATATGTTTTCTTTAATATTTTTTACCTTGTCTTGTTGATTAACTTAAATACGGCAGAGCGGGGAAAGGGTTTTCAAACTAGTAACGCCAGCTTTTCTGATCATCGCTCTGTCTGTCAAACTAGTAATGTCAGCTTTTCTGATCATCGTCGTTAATATAAAAGCTAAGATAAACAGAAGGCCCTCCAGGTCTTGTTACATGTACATGTATAACTAAAAGCTTAAAGCTGAAGAGAAGTTGCGGTATAGCTGTTTATGTAGTACTAATAACAACTGCAATCTTTTTTTTAATTTAGCAATTCCCCTTTTTTGGCATCACAGGCTGTGTAACAAAGCAAACAGAAACGCTTTTTTTACTGTGAAAAATTTGTTGAAGTTTTAATTAAATTACCTAAACAGGAGAACATCGGTAGAACAAGTTCTCTTGTAGTGTTTTGCTATAGTTTGTTTTTCCCTACATCGGTCTACAAAGCAACACCAGTTTGAACCTACAGCGCCATTTTGGCTCGTTTTGCTGCTGATTCATTTCACAAGTTATCAAAGATTTTAGTAAATGTTGACACTCCATTCAAATCCAAAAGTTGTAGAGTGGAGCCCTTGGAAACGAAGTCGTTCCACAGCCAATCTTCCCATGTTATAGATGTGTCGAACGCAACTGATTCAAATCAAATTCTTTTCATGTACTTAATTGAAAAAACTGGGTTCGGTACATGAAAAGTTCGACAGGAAACGTAAACAGCTGTCTCGTCAAAGTGAATAGGACAAAGGCACTAACAAATCAACCCGCTTGCTTAACCATATTTTCTGTGTAAGCCTGGCCAGCGGTCTTCTTACTCACCTTACCTACTTCACCACACAGCAGCAGCTTACGCGCCTCCCAATCGTTCACACACGACTCCAGCGGCTTCTCTTCCCCAGCTAAGTAAGTACGCTGTGCTCATACACTGTGGGCTCGTGTTTTAGTAATGAAGTTCACTTCGGGTCCAAGGGAGAGGGTATGTGTGTGGAGGTTTTAAGTTTGTTATTGGTTAAACACTTCTACTGACGTTAAACGTTTTCTATCACTCTGGAGACAAGTGTGAAACAAAACGGATTTACCGTAAACACTCTAACAAGCCCATCCTCTCTAATAAACCCCCCTCTCTAATAAGCCCCCCCTCTAGAGCCTCAAGTTTGTAATAAGCAGCCGCTCTCTAATAAGCCCCCTCCCCCTTCCCCCCCGAATGAAAAAAGCCAAAACGAACAGTAAAGTGCAATTGTGGCGTTAAAATATATTTTATGCCCGTTCTTTACACTCCCAACGTTGATCTTCATGCGGGCGAGGGTCTGACTTTTCTTGCCTAGTTCTGTTTAAAGTACGTTAATGCCTCAGAGTTGAGAAGGCAGAATGAATTGTTTGCACGATTAAAGATAACACATATTTTGCTTAAAAAATGTATAATGACTTCTTTTTATCAGGAAGTTTTAAATAAGCCCCCCTCTGGAAGGCGTGAAATTTAAAAAGCCCCCCGGGGGCTTATTAGAGCGTTTACGGTACCTGCGTTGGCGAGTAAGCTGTTAAAGAGTTCTGAACAACAAAGGTTGATATGGTTTGCTTTTCGCTTGAAAATATTGGGCTGACATTATCAGAGCAGACTGGCATAACTCGTTTCCTTTTTATGTTGTTATACATCAGACTAAATTTTCTTGGAAATAAAGCGGTTTTTCGAAGGGCTTCTGTCAGTTCTTGCTGTCGAAATGTGCTATTATTAGACTGTCACAAAATTTAAGTCACTTTATCGACCAATTCTTGTCTCATTTACTTTTTAAGTTAGAAACTTCGTGTGCCGGATTATCGAAATTAAGACTTTTTTGACGCTAGGTGGCAGTGGGTTCTAAGAATGTGCTCAACGTAATGTATGTTTACATAGTTTGATTTGGGCAGACTGTAATAGACCTAGTAATAGTTTCTGTACAAACGTATTTTTGAAACTCCGTTTACTTATAAGTAATTTTGTGTGTGTTCATTTCAGTTCCACGCCAAGCGCTCCCAGCCCAGCTCTTTTGCTGGAGAGTGACACAGCTAACAAACAGTAAGTATGTTTACTAAAGCTGATCGCTTAATAAACCGAACTAGATATACTCCAACTACAAACTATAATGTAGTCATTTTATTGAGTTTGAGCCAAAGACAAAAATAAAACAACTTCATTGTATTAAATCTAATGCCAAATTTTTCGAAAGTAGGTTGAGTTAAATCCAGTGTTTGGCGAAACTTTAAACTAAACTCCTTCATTTAGAAACACGTTGGGTCTTTACAAAGTATTATTGCACACTACAAGGAAACTCCATCACGTAAACTTGAAATGACAGCCCAAATCAATCTTTGAGGAGGTGAACGTAATCGCAAATTAAAGTTTTAACACCACGTTGGAGCTAACGCACGTTTTAAAGGTTAGAGGGAACCTACGAGACAGAGAAACCTGCTGCTAAAGAATTTCGTCTGGCTCATTGCAAAAAGAACGTGTTTTATTTTTGAGGCTGAGTAGGGCCTCATTGGTCGAACGGTTTTAATGCCAAATTCTAACCTGCGGATTCTTTGTCTTTAGTACGCTGTTTTTTCTGTGTAGACTTCTGTATGTCAAAAACATAAACAAATTGTCAGTTGTCTCAGGTTTTGTGTATTTCAGGGCTCCATATTTAAGTAGCTGTAATATTTCTGTCGTATCTCAGTTGCGTCTTTCCTTGTTTGTCTAGCGCACCAACCAGTTTGCACAACGTTCCCACAATGCACGACGCCTCGGAAGTGACGTCATCCTCTTCTGAAGTCAAGTCACCCGCCTCTACCACCTCAACACTGTCGTAAGTATTTAAACTGCTACTTGTATGTGATGTGTCCATGTAGCTACTCAGTCATATCTATATATAGAGTCACTTTTGCACGCATATCAAAGTATACTCGATGAATTGTTGTGTAGTTAGCTCGCTGATTTAGACCCATTGTTGATTTTGCTTTCATGTTATAGTTTTCACCTGTATCAAAGGAATTCGTGGCCTTCTTTTTCGTATTGGTTGCTGTAAATCAGACCTTGTTTGATTGGATTAGCTGTTGTTTAGAGTCATTTTTATAGAGAATCATCTTAGGGGCAGCGATGTATTTAGGGGCAACAATAGTAATAAATTAGTTATTTAAGATACTTGTAAATTTTTCAAACGTCAGTTGTGTTGATGCGTAAACTTGATGACATTATTTAGGCACAAAATCTAGATTTCGAAACCGTTAGTTCATTTCAATTTATATCTTTTTATAACTTGAATTTATATATTTCCGGCGGCTATTTTATCGGAACGTATAAGAAATTGCCATTTCATGTTACAGGGAACTCGCCTCCTTTTACTCGTGGTACCACGAGTCAACTTTTGGGTTCCCTTTCTTTTTCTTTTTTCTTTCTTTTTCTTCATGTCGCGAGTAGCGATTCGGTCCAGTGACTGCCACATTTGGAATTTGTCCCCGGTCCCATGCGGTTAGTGCCCTCTAATGGCTTCAAGGGTTAAAATAACTGAATGCAACCTCACCTCAGTCTCCACTTGTACCGCAAGTAAAGGCTTAATGGGTCTCTTGTTACATTAAATCCACTTGCTGCTAACTTCTTCCCGTTCGTCCTTTCTCATGCTTACGTTTGTTCGTCTGAACTTCCATTCGTACAGCACCAGTAGTGCACCCTCTGCTTTCCATCGCACCCCGCTCGACAGCACCCCTTCCCCTCCCGCTGTGGGGCGGTCCGACCCCGCCCTCCTTTCACCGGGCACAGTACAGACACCAAAGTAAGTATATTTATAATTGCCCGCCGCCAGGCTGCTACACATTTTAGACCAACAAAATTGTTGTCGTAAGATCGATGTAGCCGTTTGCCGTTTCACTTTTTGTGCTAGCTTTCTCTAATTAACGGACTGTTTTAAAGTTAACTCAAACATTATATTCAAACTTTTGACGCAGCGCCGCGTTGTTAGTTGTCAAGACTCACACGGTCATGAAAGTTATGGATTTTAGGCAAAATGGCCGAGGTCTTGGAAAAGTCATGGAATTTCATATTTGGTCGGCCAAATATTTTGTACTGTTTGAAAACTGGAAACATTTTCTTGGTCATTGTGCGAGAATATGCTCCCCAATTGCTGGGTTTTCAGCAGTTCTTAGTCATGAAAAATTTGAATCGAGCATAGAAAAGTGATTGAACTTAATTTTCCAATCTGGTTATTACTTATTTCTCCCTCAAGGAAAGGTTAGGATGATGTGCACAGCACCATGTGGGTTTCCCTAGGACAAGTACTAAACTGTCTGTTTGTGTGGTTAAATGTGGTTTTCACAGTTCTGACTATTCTCTCTTTGTCCCCAGGCGAGCGAGTCTCGGGTTCGGCACGGAGTTCTTTGAGCTGCTGGACCGGTCCAACAACCGGAAGGATGAGGTGCGGCGTGTAGAGACTGAATTTGCTGTGTTGAGCCGATTTCCATTCAGTTTTTAATTTTCTGAATAGCATCGAAAACATGGATGAGCTAAACAACCGTATTGTGTTTTCAAGGAAACTGAAGCTCTTGCTTCTTTACGTTTACGTTTAAGTTTAAAAGTGGTGGCGCAGTAGTCGAGTGGTTAGTGTGTTTGACTCGTAACCGGAAGGTCGTGAGTTCAAACCCCGGCCTGCTCACCATTGTGTTGTTTCTTTAAGCAAGGCACTTTACTCCACTTGCTCGAGTCGACTCAGCTATATGAAATGAGTACCAGTTTCTGCTGGGGGCAAACCTGCGATGGATTAGTGTCCTGTCCATGGGGAGTTACAGACTCTCATTCGCTTAACATTACTGAAACCGGAGAAAAGCGCCGGCCTAATGGGTCGTTTGGCTCGGGAAAGGATTTAGCTTTTAAGTTTAAAAAGAGGTTCTGAGTTCGGAAGACCCCATTCACTAAAACTGAAAATCTCTATTTTGGACTGCACATTGATGACTGATTCGAACGAAATTAAGCTGCCTACCATCCCTTCCGAACACTTCGCTTCTCTTATCTTGTTCGGTGCGTCCCTGCTCTTTGTAAGAGTGAATGCTCGTGTTCCAAGGACACGGTTCCACTCCAACCAAATCAAAGAAGATTTCAGTGTCAAACTCCATCGTTTGTGACCCTTCTCACTGCCCTCGATCACTAAATCATTCAAGAAGAGGTTGAGTTTGTCCCATCGTAATCTCCCCCGCAATATGTCCCATCGTAATCTGCCCCGCAATATTCACAGTTTCGGTTATGCTTCGCGGCAACTTAACTTTTTGACGCATACTTCAAGCACTGTGATTGGCTGATGATATCGATTGCAAGAGTAGGACGAACTACTTCTTTTGGAATTCGCGCGCTCTGAGACGGTTGTCAGAAATATCCTTGAACGCTTGCCCAGTTAGAAACTCGATCCGAAACGTCGCGCGCGCGACAAAATACACTGAATGGGAATCCGCCTTTAGGTTCGACTAATACGAAAATGGGTCTAGAGGTAGTCAGGTAGACTAGACAGACGGACACTAGAAAACTAGTTTTGAAACCAAACTGTTTTTTTCTGCGTGGGCGAGTTCGCTGAACACGGCTTTAATCAACAAAAGTTGATATGGTATGTTTTTCGCCTGTGGGATAAAGTGTTTAGCTGACGTTTCGAGCGTTAGCCCTTCGTCAAAGCAGACTGATAGACAGACAGACAGAAAAACGGAAGGATGAACAGACAGATAGACACAAACAGACGGTTGATCGCCTTTAATTCAGTTTCATTTGTATTTCCTTTTTCACCAATCATACAAAATGACAACGTCAAACATCAGCCAACTGTATTAACAAGTGGTTAACTTGGACAGTCGGCTGAATATAGTTTACATCATTTTTTACTTGTCACAATAAAGTAAACGAGGAAAAAGGATTGAAAAAATATTTATAATCATGCATCAATTAAACCGTGGTATACACACACTCAAAGAAAATTAGAAGGGAAGGGTGAAAAATTAAATAAGGATTTTCAAGGTATCGGCGTAGATACTTACATAATGCTCAATGGATTAGTAACAATTTTAAAGAAAAACTGTGTCAACTTACATTAAACTATAGGGTGAGGTTAGGACACGCTTGCGAATGTACTCACGTAAACACACACAGAGCCGCTCGTGCGCCCACACACTTTGGACCAACACATGACACATCGTGAGAAACTTAAGTAGAGACGAGGTAGATACAAACTAACGAATTCTGGGATCGTCTCAATGACGTGTTGTATTGGCTGTGTTCCAGGCTGAAGGTGAACTGTTCGATATCCCTGAGTTTCTGTTACCGGGAACCACGCCCTATGAAAGGCCTGGGCACGAGTCAGATGACGAAGGGTCGGATGTGGACACGACACAAGGTGAGGTCGATGATACTTTCAAGGATATGGTGAGGGGTACAGTCAGGGGTAGGGTGTGGGGTAAAGTCAAGGGTATGGTCAGGGGTACATTCAGAGATACGGTCAGAGGTACAGTCGGGAATACGGTCAGGAGTACATTCAGGGACACGGTCAGGGGTACATTCAGGGACACAGTCAGGGGTACATTCAGGGATACAGTCGGGTACATTCAAGGATACGTTCAGGGATATGGTCAAGTGTATATTCAGGGATTAATGGTCAGCGGTTCGGTCAGTGGTATATTCAGGAATATGGTCAGGGGTATGATCAGGGATACGGCCAGGGTATGGTCAGGGGTACGGCCAGGGGTACATTTAGGGATACGGCCAGGGTATGGTCAGGGATACGGTCAGGGGTACATTCAGGGATACGGCCAGGGTATGGTCAGGGATACGGTCAGGGGTACGTTCAGGGATACGGTCAGGGATACGATCAGAGGTACATTCAGGGATACGGTCAGGGTATGGTCAGAGATACGATCAGGGGTACATTCAGGGATACGGTCAGGGCATGGTCAGGGATACGATCAGGGGTACATTCAAGAATACCGTCAGGGGTATGATCAATGGTGCGTACAGGGACGTGGTCAGGGTTACATTAGGGGAAACGGTCAGGAGTATATTCTGGGGTATGGTCAGCGGTAAAGTCAGGTACGGTCAGAGATGCACTAAGGAATACAGTCAGATAGGAAAATGGGTTTTGCTTTACTAAATGCTATTTAATCATTACTGTAAAAGAAGGGAAATCACCGATTAGCATAGTTAAAGTGAGTTTTGATCCTTCAAACTTGACTTTCGGTACATGTTTCATCCTCTCTCGATAGCCTGTGAACAGGATCTCTATTCGAGAGGGGCGAAGCGAGCTGCGGGGGGATTGGGGGAATCGTGAGTGAAACGCCCGGATTGGGTCTGGTCACGTGCCATCCAGATTATGGGTGCTAACAAATAAAAGTTATAAAGTTTGGCAATTGCGCAGTGGCTGTTTTGAAATGTATGCACACAGCAACACATATAGTATTTTCTTATTGTAATCTGCAGCATTTCCTTACTGTTACTTCTTTTCGTTTAGCTTTTTTTTTAGTTTAAATGTGTAACACAATTACCAATTTAAAAAAAAGTATTTTCTTACCTTCGGCAGTCTTTGTTTCTGGGTTTACATGTAAACTTGTTGTAGTCCCGCCATTAGAGATTCATTACGATAAACCGGTCAGTCCGTGTGTGCTGTCTAACAGTATTTTGATCTAAACCAGGTTCTCAGGAGTCTTCAGAGTCGATCTTGTCTCCGCTTGAGTGTAACCGCGTTAGTTTTTATGCGTACCTCTAAATAATAAATGGTGAGCAGGTAAATTGAAATCTCTCATTAAAGCAAAGTAAGAAGTATTTACAGGGTTCGTGCCATCCATTAAATTCTTTCAATTTGAAGGGTTCAAGATCTTTGAGAGCTCTTGAAAGACCTTGCTCTAAACCAATTGGTTGGGCTGACAACGTTTAAGAACTAAAACGTTTCTTTCACATGTGAGTGCTTAATCGTAGGTGGATTTTTTACAGAAGTCCTTGAATTTGACGCCTGAAATGGGGTGCGAACTCTGTAAATTTAATGGAGCTTAAAGTGTTGCTTTCATTAAAGGTAACCGTTAACCAAATAAACGTTAAATAACGGACACTATATCTTCATTAAACACCGATGCAAAGGTTGAAGTCAGTGAATCTTGCACTGCCAGTACCTCAGTTGAAACTGATTAAATAAAAAAAGCAATAGTGTCGTTGAGTAACATGGCTTAAGTCAACACAATATAAAGTAATTTTGATCTTTTCTGTGGACACCCATGTTCAGTCAAAAACTCTAGTTTTATTTTGTGTTAACAGTGTGAAAGTACCTACTTTGATTTTTTTTTCTATTATGTTTATTTAAGCAATTAATTTTACATAATTTTTTTTTATTTTATAATCAGTGTTTGTTCATGAAAGAGAAATAATAAATATTTTTAAAAATATAAAAAATGATAGATAAGAAAATTTAAAAACGAATAACAAAATATAATGCTGTAAACATTTCTGGAGTAGTTTTGTCAGTTTGACAAGTTCTGTCATGTAATGCGGTAAGAACTGCTAAAGTAAAAATATTAAGCGTTGAAATAGAAAAAAACGGAGAAGCCCCCGTATTTCAATAACTGAAACTCCTTTCACTACTTGACGCCGCGGTAACAGTAATGAAGAGTATGGTCCTTAATGTTTTAAAAAAAAAACTAAAGACCCTAAGATCACATTTCGGTGGTCCAGATGTAGAATATTGAAAGTAGGTCTTTTCTTCGTGATCTGCAGGTGTATTACCCTTAGTTTAACCAATCAACACTACTGCAATCTATGTATTGATGCTGTGCAGTTGCTGGATATTGCGAGAAGTAAAGTTAATTTTGCACGAACACTTTCTTATGAACACACCACGTGCTCTGCTACTTTGTTTTATTTTTGCATTTATTTTCATTTGTTATTTGTTGCCATAGGAACCCGGTACAGCAGCAGCTCTCACACGCCTGATGATGAGCTCAACTCGCTGGACGAGAAATCAAAGAGCCCCGCCTATAATAGGTCACGTGACGAGTCCCAACAGGCCAACACGTCAGGGTCAGATTACACTCCTACTAACCGCTCGCGCTGTGCGTCTGAATTCTCGGCCACTACTAGCTTCTGCTCGATCGACAATGTTGAGTCGATGCTGCCGGACTTGTCCGACCGGAAGAGATCATCTGGTTCACCAAGATCTCCCAAATCGCCCAGTTCTCCAAAATCACCCCGTTCCCCAACTTCTCCGACAGGCACGAATCCAACAGATTTCAGTCAGACCCCAGAGGAAATTGCCAGGAGACAGAGGTTCCTGGATGATACGGAGGTGTATTTCGGGAGCTGTGCCAGACGTCCGCGTGGGGCTGTGCAGGCTAGCAGGTTGGGCCTTGTCAAGAGAAACTCGGACTTGCCTGTAAGGATGAGTCAGAACAACGGACTGAGCAAAACTGGAATCTCGCCGCTGAGTTCTGGCATGAAATCTTCCAGCAGTGAGACTGATGTGCGTTTGGCGTCACTCGATCACATCTCTGAGAATTCGAGTAAGTTTAGTCATGAGACCACGCCAGACTTGGAAGTACGTGAGTTCTTGGAGAAAATGCCCGAAGTTCTTGATTTTTTAGGAACTCCAGTTCGTCGTTTTGAAAATCTAAGTGGTGAGGAGTCAGAGAAAGATCAGCCATTCAACCAGGAAAGTGATTCTCGAGAAGGGAAGAGAAAAATAACTGTGGTACTCAATGAAGTGCCGTCTGTGGTAAATGGCAAAACAGAAGGGGAGGACGGAATAGCGCCACCCAGAAGGAAGGATAAACCTCTAGAAATGGATGCAATGAGAGATTTAAAAGAAACTATAATCGATGAGCCTTACAGTGAGTCAGAGGAGCGGAGCACTAAGGTTACCAGCGAGAATGGGGGTGCCTCGCATTCTGGTGGAGAATCCGGGTCCACGCCTCCCGTCTCACCGGGAAAAGAGAAACCACCCATCAGGACATGGAAACCTTTGATCACATCTCCACTCACTTCCCCAGTCAAAGCAGAGCACGAGTTTAGACTTGATGAAAAAAAATCAACGTCAAATACTGAAGATCAGTTTGTGGTTGCTGGTGACGAAAAGCAAGAACCAAAATGCCCCCTCGCCACCCCGGAGAGTAGTTATTCGGATTTCGAGCAAGTTGAGAGTCAAATGGCTTTGAGGAATGCAACAAAACATTCACAAAACCATGGGTTGTTTGTTGCAATTGACTCGGCCGTTTTAGACCGTAAACTCTCTGATGCAGGTGAAAGTACGGACAACACACTAAATGGCAAGACCATCTCGCCATCTTTGGTAACCTCGAACAACTCTGTCACAACGAGAGACAAACATCGGGAGAAAGACGAATTCTCACGCGCCACGGTGGGGCAACATCGGGGTCGTTCAGGAAGCAAAACGGATTTGGACTCAGAAATTAAATATGGCAAACCTAAACTCATTAAGACGTCCAGCTCTGGTAAAGTTTCGGTAAAAGATCGTCGAAAACAGTTTGAACAGAAAACAGCTACTTCCGAGTCCCCACCCAAAGCGACAGCGAGTGTCCACATCAACTTGGCCTCGCGGAAACAAGTGTTTGAGCAGGGAAAGGACCGCGCGCCCTTGTACAAACGATCGAGTGAACTCACCTCAAGAAGAATAAAAAGTGAATTGGACAACGAAACTGTTAAGTTGCGTCATGAAGAGGAAACTGATGATGTAGATGGACCCATTAATACTCAGTCGACTTTAAGCCGCCCTAAGGCGTCGAGTTTAGCAGATTTAACCACCTTAGATGTTTCGCCTGTGGTCGAGTCGACTGTTAAACTTCGTCCAAAACGGCCGGGCACTTCCGAAAGACCACGGAGCTTAATTCTTGAAAGACTACGGTTAGATAGAATGGAACCACTGAAGGACATGCATAAAACTGATAACGACTTTGAGAATTTAGAGCCAGATAAAACTCATTTGGTAAAGAGGGACATCGATATTTCTTCGGAAACCGAGTCTCAAGTTCGTACGTCGCCGAGAACGACCAAGCGTTCATCACTGTTTCTTGAAGACGATAAGACAGATAGAGAACCTCAGTTTGTTTAGTGTAGGCTTGAACGTTTCTAATAATAAGAATGAAACGCTGAAATGGATTGAGTTGTGAAGCTGGTTCACAGTATCGTCTCTGAAATTGCGTCATAATATCAGAGAAAACTCCGAACCTGTCGCTTGGTCGTCGCAAGCTTTCGGCCCTAAAAAGAAGGTTGATATGGTTTGTCGAACGTATTGAAACAGACATCTTACGTTATTCACTAGTAACAAATTTTGTTAAGAAAGAAACGTTAACCAGGGTTTGCATGCTTTTTGCCTGGCGAAAATGGTAGAAAGCCGTGAATTTTCTTGGCAAGTGGAAGTGTACGATCGTGGCTACTTAACAAGCGTTTTTAAAAAATGATGGAAACCTCGTCTGGAGACATTTTGCTCTTTAAAAGACCAAATTGTTGCCTTAGTCGAGATTGACAGTATAAAATTGATTCCTCCGTTTACAGAGCTAACCCTTAGAGATTTTGCTTGACCTCGTTTTGGGTGGTTTCATGTCAAAACAACCCTAATGAAGCATAAATAAGTCAAGTAAGAAAGACTTGGCGTTAGCTCTATCAACAGAATTAACCATTCTAAGCTGTCACTGCGTACTGAATAAACACTAAGTTTCATTTGAGAGCAAGTGCCGTCCTAATCGGAAGGCCACGCAGCTCGTTCGTAAATACCCTATCACAGCAAGACAGCTATTATCAGCTTGTTGATTTTTTTATTGCCTAAGAGCAATTCCTTTGCTGCCTGAAAATTTCTAAGGAGATGCAAAAGCATTACGAGGGGTTATCTTGTACATTTTATAGTCGCACTTGCATACATACAGCGATAAATATTTTATTGAAGCTCGGCAGTAGATTGTAAATATGCAACAGTTAATGTAGCGCGTCAACAGGAAAAGGGTCTCCTGAAGTATGTCAGAAAAACTAAAAATTACTCGTTGATTTTTCTTCCAATTTCATGCCTTTTTTAGATTCTAGTTCGATAATCTTTGCACCACACGCAAACTAGGATAGTGTTTCAAGAGAAAAGCTAATAAAAGAGGCGAGAAATTGAAATGTTCAGTTGTTTTCCACTGGCTTCTGCACATGCTCTCCCTCCAAATAGATTTAACAATAATTGATTACAATGTCACTTGATCTATAGAAAATTTACTTTCTGAACCAACTGCAGTAAAGAGACGAACTGAATTAGGAACATTCGAAAAGAAACACCGTTGTTGTCAATCAGACGCCTAGTTTGCCGCATGAGACCCCTTTCTTATTAACGCCGTAGATATATATACGTCTAGCTCAACCGTATTCTAGTTGTTGCGTTTTTTGGAAAGATAAAATTTTTAAAATGTCTCTTTTTCGAAGATGCGTCAATTTAAACTATGCTTTAGCTTGAGCTTCGAGGCCGAGTTGTAATTTTTCCTTTGCAAAGGTTCAGAAACAGGCAAGGAAAAACTTTGTCACGGCGCGGAATGAAAATACTCCTTCCCAGTCTGTCTAACTTCTGCGAGGAAGAGAGCAGGAATCCAGTATTCAGAACTGCAGCAAATGCAAACCAAGAAAACTTTTAATACAAATTTTACAATAAAATACGCTATCATTTGGGGTTTGTAACATTTAGACAGGTCAATATACATTCCACTATACTAGTTGCAGACGCTAAACACGATAAAAAGAACTAGTTTTTAATAGGAAGAGAATTTAGTACAAAATTTACTGGTTTATTTTAAAATTATAATAAATGAATCGAAGATCAAGCGTTTTGTCCAGAGGTCTATTGTTTGGCCTTCGCAGCATTATGCGAGGCCTTCCCGCATATTATGATTATTCTCCTTCGCTGTGGCAGACAACCTCATCGCACAACCTCTTACCACATCTCCTTGTTAAAGTGCCTATGACATGAAAAATTTTATAGCCTCAGTGGATAGACCTTGCTACACGCTTTTTTTTTTTTTATAAGAACCAGTAACTTTTGGTTCAGCCTGGGCTGTGCTTAAATTTTTGGCGATTTCAGCCTCAAGTTGTTCTTAAATTGTTCTTATTTTCGGTAATTCCACTCGGAACAATAAAATGATGCTAAGAAATACACGTTATTTTGCTGTTACTTCATACTGCTACACTTATGCGACATAGTTTGACACTCTCTATACGTTGTCCGCGACCATCACAGGCTTGCTTATCACTCTTCCAGCGCTCGATGAGGGTCGTCTTTAACTCTACGAACGAAAGATCCCATTGGATAAAAGACATTATTAAATACCGAGCACTGGATATTGATATCCCGGTAATCTGATTGGCTCTCTGCTCACGGTATAAATCCTATATACTGCAATATGTCCAAATATGGAAACTGACGATTTTATCACGGAAAATCTTCCCTTAAAATGGCCCGAAAACTCGACTCGGTAGAAAATAGAATTCGAGATATTTTTATCCAGTGTTTGGTATTTAATAAAACAATTATTC
>JAOBRG010336116.1:0-15094 GCA_027574985.1 Umimayanthus nakama
CTGTGTCTGTGTGGGTCAGTCGCGTGAATTGATTTGTATCATTGCAAATTTAATAATGCAAGCTATAAACGACAAAAGCAATAGTGGACGTTAAGGAGGGGGGGAGGGGGTAAGCCCTTAACGTCCAATGGACGTTAAGCGGTGCCACATCGATTTTTGGACGCCCCCTAAGGTTGGTAAATGTTACATATACATCTATCGTTGTTGTTACAGGTTTCTATTTTTAATATGTATGCGTTTTCAGGGCAGAAATTTGCCAGTAAAATCGGTACGTTTAAGGTTTAGGGTTCAGTTGAACCCCCCCCCTCGTCATATTTTTCCGGGAGGCCCGTCCCTGGGCGACAAATATTCACATATGCCGGAGGGTATCGCCGGTAGTAACGACTTCCTTATCGCAAGCATGTCAGCGGCATTTGTGAATTGGCGCTTGACATCCGCAGTTTTGTTTTTGAAGTATTCGTTTCCTTAGGTTTAGAATATCAGTAAAAAATTAATTCCACAATGTTACAAGCGATATAAAACTTCGAAAATGCGACGCGTATTTCTAGTATAAAAAGTAAATAAAGACTACAACGTTCGATTATACCAAAGGTTTATTTTTACTAGAACATTAAGCTGTATGCATAACAAACTGCACCCCAGTACGGAAATGAAGCCCATTAAAGACATTTTCAAGACAAACCTGATGCAATGTTTGAAAGTGATCTCATTTGATTTGTAAAATAAAATGGACGGCCTTCTTTTGTTAAAGTGGCGCGTGCGTTAAAAGCGTTAAAGAATTAATAAGTAATAAAATGCGTATGTAATTGCCATTGTTGACGAAAACACTCAATATATTAATACCTGCAGTGAACGAACAAAAGGAGATGTCAGAATTAACTATCGAAACACAGTGTTTGCATATTAAATACGCTTTCCTTTGATCGGAAACCAAAATGGTGTCGAACAAGTGGACATAACTTTCTTGCACCAGTGATCTTATCCAATCAGAAGCTAAGAACGTCAATAGCGGAACGAGATCAAGGAACAAATATTTGCATAAACTTTCGTCAAGACAAGAAGTTGAAGACGTACTAATAATTAAAAAGCGGCGGAAAAGATGGGGCTTGCCGTGGCCCAAACAACGGTGAAAATGCTCTTGACGCTGCTATTTCTGTGTTTCTCTCCTCCTGTAACCAGCACACCGCACGACAGGGGCATTTCTGACTGTTTGAAGAGCGAAACGGAAAGTTCTTTCCTTGATTTTAAGACAAGGAGCTTGAACGGCGAGCAAGTTAAAATGAAGAAGTACAGAGGGCAGATAGTTCTGGCGGTAAACGTGGCCACTTGGTGAGGGCTTACCAGGTCAGAATACCCACAATTGAATGCATTAATGGAGGAATTTGGAAGGCCAGCAAAACAATGCGGTCTGCAGGTTCTTGGTTTTCCTTGTAACCAGTTTGGCTTTCAGGAACCAGGAGAAAACGCCGCGGAGATCTACAATGGTCTCAAATACTGTCGACCGGGAAAAGGATTTGTGCCAAACTTCCCACTCTTAAAGAAAAGAAATGTAAATGGTGAAAAAGAGGACGAGATTTTCACGTTTCTTAAGGTAAGTATGAAATAATATTTTCTTGTTTACAAGTTTTGCTATGCTTCTTTGATTCGCTCGTGTTAAAAATATTAGTTCGGTATGTATAGTCTTTGTTTTGCTGATAATTAAAATCTTCTAATGCGAAGGTTCCGAATAACTGGACAGGCGATAAGCCTCTGAAACATCAGACTGAGGGGTTATTAAATCTCTTGTCTTCGGTTAAGTCCATTTTTTGTACCAACTTACACACGTAATAATGCTAGTCTTTAGAACACTGAAAACAAAATCGATTCACGAGCTCATCGCTGTTTTGATAAGCTTCTTCAAGTTTCAGCTCGGTACGCATCCATAGTTTCCGCGTTGTTCTAAGAATAAAAAGGCAGTTTTAAACATTGGCTACTCCCTGTCTAGGTAGACGGAAAGTATATGTCTCACGAAATTTTACATGCAGAAACTTTGGCAGACGTGTCCCAAAACAAAAGTGATTTGTTTTAGTTTAATGATGATAAAAAAACCATTCAAAGCAAGACTAACACACAGCTATTTTACAATCGATTTTGAAATACGTATATTTATCTCCCCTTGCTGTCTCCCTAACTACGCCGAGGCTCAGTTATAATGGTTCATGCAACAACTGCACGCTCATTCTTGCAGGACCAGTTAATATTGGTCGAGGTTCTGCTCTGATCTTGTATGTGCTGATACAAAATATCTTCCAACAAATAAAAGTAAATAAGGAAATAAGTAAAATCTAATTAAGGTTGAAACTGAAATAAAAAATATCAGAAAAAACCCAACTTGTACTGTCGAAAACTTCTTAAGGTTTTAGAGATCTGAGAAAGTGTGTACAAATTCTTAATCTAGTGTGGAGCAACACCTTCAATTTTGATCGTAACCAAGGAATTTGGGAAAGATAGTTTAAAGGGAAAATGTTGATAGGATGCAACAAACACTCCCCCTAAGCGAGCATTTTCTTTGCAAAGCATAGTGTGCAGGTTCGTCAAAATGAAGGCCATACAGCAACAACCTGTGGGCGCGTTGTCATTTGACGTACCCAAAGTTTTTTTCCGGTTCCAACAAAGACTATCGACTATGACAACCTTTCTTGAAAAAGTTAAATACAGCTATTTCAAATTATGTTGTCTTGTAAAAGCTTTTATACCAAGATTGCAGAGCATGCTGGGACCTCTAAATTATCCAACTGCTGTCTGGTCTTGGTATAATTTCTCGAAATTGATTAGTTTTGTGCTTTGCTGGTTTCATTTGGTTGATAACCAGGTCAATGGATGGCATACCATCATAATAAAAAAAACGGATGGAATACCATATAATAAAAAAAACTCCCGCGATTCCGTTTGTGTGCGTTTAATTTTTTACCATTGGCAGATATCGATTTTTTTGAAATATCTCTATATGACACATTTGCACAGAGTTTGAGTGGTGCTTGTATTTCAAACTGTATAGCTAAAAAAAGTCAGTAAAACTTCTATTTTGAAAAAAGAAGGCGCGCTGGTAAAAATGGTGTGCAGCTCCCTTAAAAATTTTATACTTTCTAATCTTAAGGCTGTAAAGAAGAGAACCGTTTTAAAAAGCTGTAAATGCACACTCTAATGAAAATAAATGTCAGTTCTTGTTGATGATGTTTTTTTATTTAATTTTAACACTTTCTGCCTCTCTCTTCCCAGGGGCGCTGTCCCACTCGAGATGGTGTTATTGCGGATCTGAAGGACATCAGGTGGTCTCCGGTCAAGAACAACGACATTGCGTGGAACTTCGAGAAGTTTCTGATTGATCACGAAGGAAAACCGTATCGCCGCTACTCTCACACGGTTCAAGCGAAGGAACTCCAAAACGATATCAAAGAAATGATGCTTAAATGTCTGTCTTAGACTACACACAAGTATATACACACACCACCACACACACACACACACACATATATATATAAATACAGACAGTGAAAGAGAGACACACACACGTATACAAAAAGACACACATACAAAAACGCTCACACAATGAAATTATGTTTATATTCTAACCTTTTGTTTCAACTTTTTCAGCCCAAATATTTATTAACATTTAATTTTCTAGTTTCTTATTAATTTATTATAAAAATCTAATGGAAAGCTGTATGTTTAAAAATGGTTGGAAGGTCGAGTAGAATAATTGTTTTAATAAATACAGTTTTATTAAATACAACAACAAATTATTTTCCACCGGCAAATATTTATTTGAAAATTAATTTTGTGTCTGGAGAAGCCTCCGACTCAAAAACAACTTCCGTTTCCGTTGAATCAAATGTCACACGACAGCCTCACAACCATGCATTTTCCATATATAGTCAACCACTAGAATATGAGCTGATAACCGGTGACCACTGAACCAATCAAATTGCTTGAAATGGCATAACCATTGGACTGTAATTAATAAAAACGGATATTCTTGCTTGAGAAACCAATGAGAGCGCGTGAAAAGGCTCGTCACTTTTTGGCCGTTCATTAAAAGTTGGTTCTTCTGACAGGGGCTGAAAAAGCTGAAACATAAGTTAAATATCTGGTTAATTGTAATTATCAAAACTAAGTCAACACTTTCTTACCGCTTAATTTCATTTGCACCTTTAATGGACGTATGGTCTGGCTGCCATAAGTTGTTCTATAAATTCACGTTTACTAATCATTACATTTGAATGAAGCTGGTTAAAGTTATATGATAATTATTTTGAACGATGGCTTAATTGGGAAGAGAACTCCAAGGACTGCCAGCTAGGATCTGATGTCATGAAGAGCTCACCTTAAACTGCCTATGGTGACAGTGGGTGAACTTTGAGCCAGTTTAGTATCTGTGTGACCTTAAATGCATTCAGTCGCATGGATAACAAACTATTATCAGGTCTTAAGCTATGGAACGTGCGTTTGGAAACGAATAAAGTGACAAGAAACACGAGTTTGCATTGTGTGAAAGTCTCTTTTTACTAACAAGTTGATGTGGCCGAACCCAATGGGCAACGCCTCGAAGATCATATCTTTTATATATTACTTTTGTTTATTTACAACATTTGTTAAGTATGGTGCTCCGCGACAGCACAGGCGATACAACACGTGGTCTCTTCTAGGCTCCCTTCTAGGCTAGCAAGCCTTCATATTTTAATATGCAGAACAATTACTTAGCTCTCCCTTTATATATGACATATAAGTTTCATAGTTACGAACAAGCAAGCAATGAAAGGATAAAACGGAAAAGAAAACAACAATAGTCACCAAGGACCCGTTTACCTGAACCCGGGTTGGCTGCCAACCCGGGTCAGGACACTAGACGGGGCCAATCCTCCAGTCAAACACCTGTAACTGTTTACATTAACCCGCCGGGCAAGACCACGGGATCATGTAAACAGTTACAGGCGTTTGACTGGAGAAGGGTTGACCCGGGCTGGCGACCTGACCAGAGTTGGCAGCTAACCCGGGTTCATGTTAAAGGGCCCCAAGTTTAACAAAGTTACATTTGCATTTAAAAATATCATTAATGAAGGCTTGTTTTCTTTGCACTTGAAAGCTATCACGCCATCTTGCTGATCTGAGACTATGAAACTAGCCAATCAGGTGCAAGAAAGCGGGAAAAACTTGTTGTCATTCCAGTCCGTAAAGCATGCTTTTCTGTGCGCGATCAAAGTTCACGAGAACGAACAAATATGGCTACCGTGTCGGTTGTTTATTTCGGTTTATTTACAGTTGATTCGGCTCAATCTTGCATTCTAAAGTTTATTAAATTTCAGCGAGAGTCGGGTGCGATGATAACAGGTTTTTCCCATGACGTCATGGAGCCAGATCAGCTGGATGCAAAATAAATCTTGGTTTGCAAAGAGTCCCCATGGATTCAAATGACAAAAGGTACGACAGCCATGTTGGTGTCCACAACAAAAGAATATAATTGCAACTCTATTGTTATTGTATACCAAGATAGCGGCTATGACGTCACATGCAAACCAAGAATAAATTACGGATTCTAATGGTATTCAGCTGCGTTTACAAATATTGCGTATTCATTGTTCTCTGGGAATATTTTCATGTCGGCTTGTTTAAAGGAAAATTTGTGTTCATGCAACTGTTTTAAATTGTGTTGCATATTTTCAAGACTGAGGCCAAACCATTGCTGCGTTGCGAAAATCGTTTTCAAAATAAGAGAGCTCAAGCTCATAAATATAGCCCAGCATATCTGAGAACTGAGTTTAGAATTTGCATTACAACTAATATTTAATTTTGAGATCTTTTTGTTTTTAAAACATGTTTGGGCGTTGCAGAAGAAATCTCCCATTCAGTTCATTCGTTTCAACGGTTTTTGCCTCTAGCAAACACTTTCATTGCACTGTCTACTCTTAGATTCTTTAAAGTGTAAATATACCATGGCTGTTTTTCGGCATTCTCTCGGCAAAAGGTTTAGAGCTTTATAAAGTTAAAAAAATTGCAAAACACTAGTAAAATAACTTGGGTGTGGTTTGGGGAAAATGGTGGCAATCAGAGTTGCGAAATTTGGAAAACGGTGGCAATCAGAGTTGCGATATTTGGGAAATGGTGGCAATCGGAGTTGCGATATTTGTGTCAACTATTCTCTTTTGGTAAAACAAGAGTCAACCGTTTCTCGATGTTTTTAAAGTATGTGTCAAAAGCAATTATATTGTCAAATATGCTTCCTATATAAACTAGTGAAATTCCTTAAAAACTCCACAGCCTTATCAAGTTACTTACTAAATGAAAACATGAAAATAAGTCTTCCTGTAACTTTTGATGCTCTTTGACTCGTTTCTTTATTTTAGGCTTTTTTGAACGGTTTGCAAAACGAATTCTTTTACATAATTGTCAAGAGAGTTAACCCAAGACTTTGCACTTAGTCTTCTCTTTTCTTTCGATGTTCATTGATTTCGGCTTTTCATTGTTTTAGTTTTTCAGTAAAGCGTTTGCAAAAAGAAATGTTTACAATATTTGTCGACGGTGTTAACCCCAGGATTTGGCACTCTGTCAGTTTATGGGTATGTAAACAGTGTCAGTATTTCTCAAACCTCTCAAGTTAGAAAAAACTCTGTTATATGTTGATAAGCTATTCAGAAAGAACTGCGAGTTTTTTATAAGCAGCTTTTGTGTTCATAGTCATATAAACCAGGTCTTTTTAGTTGTTTTGAACAGTCAGGTACTTTCTGTGCCACGATGTTGTCCGTATTTCTTGCCGTGTTGCTGTCAGCCAATTTTCTCGTCAGTGATGGTAAGTTTTTAGTCATTCTCGCTTATCTTTGGTGGTTTCATAAAAACGAATTCGATCGATAACACAGAATAGTTCGTTTTTAATTCTCTCCAAAATGATTCAGCAAATATTTCTAGTGCAGCTAATATTCTCACTAAAGCGATTTCTTGCCAATAAGTGCGGCTTCACCTTCCATATGCATGCTTCATGCTGGGAATGTCACGAGTACCTCTCAAAACTGTGTTAAAATGGCTTGCAAAAGACCATGAAACTCCGCTGGTGAAGGTATTGACAAGAAACATTCACTTCTATTTGAGTTACCGAAGCGTATTCGCGAAGTAAAATAAAAAGAATACTAAATTTCTATGTGTTTGTACTTAAATTATACTGCAAATCATTTAAAAACAAAAACAGTATTTCAGAACTGTGATGTACTCCGGCCGTGCAAGTGAAATCAAAGCTCAATAAACTAGGTTATAGGCTACAAAACATTTAAATGGAGTAACTGTAAAGGAAGTTTTATGCTAACGATGCTAACTACCAAACTTTTTCACTGATTTTTATGACTTACTTATAGTAACATGAAATCGAGCTTGAAAAAAAGTTAACAAACTTCATTCTGATTTGAGTAAAATTTCGCTCCGAATTTTTAAACTTTTAAAGCATAAAACTTGTATGTTTCGATTTTCATTTTCTCATTTGCACTGACATAAAGCATAGCATACAAGCCTTTTCTAGTTATAGTTCAATAAATAAAGTTTAGATTCAGTTGTTTGCTTAGTATTTGATGAAGTCTCTGCAACTGATTTTCATCCCTCTAAAAATTGACTTTCTAACTTTATACGCGTGGCTATCTTCAGCTTCCATCGTCGATCTAGTCAGATAAAATGCTCGAAGTCAAAGACTGCAAGCAACTTTTGACTATCTTTCACAAGCATCGTCACGAAAACTTGAGGGCTTGGAGTAGAAAATTAATCTCCGTACTTCATGGTTCATCAGTTGTTAGTTAGTAGTTCACATTATTCGAAACGAACCAAAGTTTAAGCAGTAATATCATGACAAACCAAATCCGAGGGTGCTGCTCTCTAACGTCTGTTTTCCTGGTATTTCTTTCAACAGTTCTTGGTTGTGGGATCTCGCCATTATCACGTGTGATTGGAGGACAAGATGCAAAGCCAGGAGCTTGGCCTTGGCAGGTACAAAGCTCTCGAACCTCTTGTTTTAAAACTGGTTTATGATTTTTCCCAAGCCCAGTTTATAGGTTGCACACGAGGACAGTATTTCATGTTTTTTTTTATTTTAGCATTACCTTGGATTTTTAACTCAACTTTTTGTCACTAGTTATAGTTATTGGACGAGCTTGGGCTTCACGTGTATATGGTTAATAAGGGTAACGAGATGCCTCTGAATGCAATTTGGGCAAGCGAGATCACTTTGCGGATATCTTTGAGCAAATTCCAAGTACACTGTTTAGTATTATTTCAGTTCAAAACTGCACTCCAAGGTACTTGACCATCTTTATTTAATGTTATGTTCATTGAAAAGGTGTATAGGCCTGATGATGACCAGAGGATCGCAAACGTTTTTCGTAGTTTTTGTGTAACAAATTTTTTTAATCTTTAGTCCAACTGATCACTGAAAACTTCTAAAATTTATTTTAAGCGAGGTTTACACTGTACACTGGGCAGAATTGGTTGGTCCAACCCCTTGTATATGGAATAGAATATCATGTTTCCAGAGATATTTCGCATAAACACCACAAGAAATATTACAAAGTTTTTGAAATATCTTGCGGAAAGTACTTTTGAGGTACTACGTGAAGTTTATTCGAAAGTGGCCCACCGAAGAAAATATGCCGCTGTAACTAATATTATGTGGTAACAATTTGAACACGTTTTTTTGAACAAATATGGAAATATGACGGAAACTCGACAGTTGACACTCACTCGAGTTTTTGACAGGTAGTATATAGTAGTAGGCACTCGTTGTCAATATTTATTCAAACACTTGCCATCTCTGAACAGCCTGTTATGCGACTTAGATGGTATGAATTCCAGACGACATAAGCAGAGATTGCCTATCTTTCTTGCACTCCAGATTTTATTCTTTCTACGCAAAAGCGATCAGCAGACAGGCGAACGTTGAGTGGAACTGTCGTCCAAAACCGACAATTTTATTTGTGTGGCATTTTATTTGACGGTTATGCAAGAGCCGTGAGAATCTCACGCCATTATTTAGCTCGAAGTGGTAACTGTCGGAGAAACATGCAGCTAATAATACAGATATAAAAAATACAGATTCGAAATCCTGTGCTCTTGCCAATCGGATTGCAGCAATTTCGCAGTTTGCAGTACCAGTAAAAAACACCCAAGGTCCTACTGGAAGTTAAAATTCATTCATTGATTGTTCTTTTGTGGTCTACAAGTTTTTACTTTATTTGAACCAGCTTTGATATTAATTGTTTACACAGGTTGGCCTGTACAGATCTTTGTCTTCTTCAAGCTTCTTTTGTGGAGGATCTTTGATTACACCTGAGTGGGTAGTGACCGCTGCCCATTGTGTCGCACGCTCGTCGTAAGTTTTGTACTATTTGTCTATGCAAAATTCATCTTCAAGTCTGTGGCTCTGGCAATGTATCTTTTTGTGCCTGATATGTCATAATAATAAGCCAGCATCAAGAAATAAATTTCCAAGATGGCGCCTCGAAACTACAGCTAAAGTTGGGTTTTCCATGAAAAATATTGTACACTTTTCATATGAGAACAAACTTTATAAGAACACCAAGGCTGAGATTTGCCCAAAAATTATAAACAAACTAAGAACGGTCACCAGGCTGAAATTTGGATCAGAAATATTTAAGAGGTTTTTTTAATCCCTTTTACACAGATGGAGATGTACATGAAAACAAAACTTGTCAGAGTTTAGCTTGGTCATCGGGCGCTGGTACAGTGATAAGCAAGTTCGTCACGATCGCGGACGCTTTATTGACAGTGCATTATTTTTCGTTTGATAAAACAATAGCAAACACATATTTCTTAGTGTCGTTTTACCACTGTTTTAAAACATCAAAAAATAAGAACAACTTAAGAACAATTTGAGGCTGAAATCGCCAAAAAAACTGAGAACAGCCCAGGCTGAGCCGAAAACTACTGGTTCTTATAAAAAAATGCGTCTACGCAGTTTATCTTTCAAATTCTACAGTAAAATGCAAGTGAAGAAAGATTTTTGAGTTTGACTCCTTAGGTCTGAGTATGCATGCTTTGAGTAAGAGTTGTGAGCTTTTTTTTAAGTTTTAAGCTTCGACTCCCCTCTATCCAATGCATGGCTGGTTCCCATATCTTTACTGGACCATACATTTATCTCCAAATGTCCTGCTTCGGCACGATAATTCCAGTCAAGTTTGTCCCCGAAGGTGACTTTTGTGAAGGTCCGTAAGTTTAATGGTTCAAAATCGATGAACTCGTGCTGCCAAGAATTTTTAGCTTTCTGTGTCGTTGCTGCTTTAGCGCAAAATGGCAATAATGAAACAGGAGAGCATTGATAGGAAAACTTCACTAAAATTGGTTTGCCTTCAAAAGTTGCCTTGAGGTCAATGACTTTAAAAACTGCTAGCTATGTGCTTTAAAGTTGGTCGTTTTAATACTTTTTGTAACCATAAAAATTTGGACAACAGAAATAGGACTGAACCTTGGACCGTACCTGAGATTTGCAAACTTGTTGCGATCGACTTTTGTCCCTACAGTGTATGAGCTAGCTTTTAACGGCCTAGATTCTTGGAACTAACGACAAATTAAGTAAAGGCTTTCTTCATTGCTGCTGAAGGACTTGCCTAAATGTACTTAGCCATCCTCGTCGATTTCCCTCCAAAAATAACAATTTGACAACTTACTTTCAATTGAGAACTGCATAACTTGTTTATGGAAATGTCGATTAACAGTTTATTTTCGTGAATCCACATGCTATGACCGCAAAATGGCGTAAACTTGTCCAGTATTAAAGCTATGAATAAGTACATAACGTGATTAGCTGTTACATACGATGCACATTCCGAGTCTTTACTGCTCTATTGTACACCAATGCAGGAACCCTAACAACTACATGATCCGCCTCGGCGACTTCAACCGATTCGTGGTGGAAAGCACAGAACAGAATATCAAAGCAAAGAAAATCATCAAACACGAACGATACAACAGCCCCAGTCGTCTCAACAACGACATCGCGCTCATACAGTTATCGAGACCAGCCATTCTCAACTTGCGTGTTGGAACCGTGTGTTTACCATTGCAGGATGAAACTGTTCCACCTGACAGTCGCTGTTATATTACTGGTGAGTGAAAGAACACGACTCCGGACGTTATGTTTGCAATCTGTTTCTAAAATTTGTAACAAAAGGCTCTTCCTACGCCAATCTGTTAAGAGTGCTTTACCTAAAAACCTTCCGAGTTCGGGTTGTTTTTGTTTTACAGGGAAAGTTTGGCTTCTGCGGGGTTTGGTACTGACATTCCTCCCGAAAGCTTTGAAAATTGGAGACCTTGAAATGTCATTTCAGATACTCTAGACAGATGTTCTTTTACAAATGCTCGGTGAATTTATGGCTAGCTTACATAGTTTCTTCATGAAAACCTTCTTTAAAAAACAAACAAAAACAAATCAAGTTAACAAAAGCTTTCTTTGCCTTGTTTCACTGTTTATGGGAGTAATAAGCAGCTTATCCCGACCACGTAATAACTTGGTTTCGGCATTAGCAAGCAGTTTAGAGAAAATTCCACCTAAATTTGGATTTTTTGGCACTCTGCTAGTATATACCTGACCGGTTTTTGCAAAGATCTTGCCAAACATGTTAGATATTCAACATAGATCAAGAGTTTATATAGCCTCCAAAGCAGCTTCCTTGTTTCCTTCGCAGAGGGTAAAAGTTTATAGTAAGTCTAATCAGTAAGTTAAAGTTGCTTTAGTTCAGTAAGTGGTCTACCTAAAAATCTTGTAGTCAAAGTCGTCTATGTTATCATTAGACCATGTTTAGTGACAGGTCGGTGACGAAATGAAAGATACCTTGCACCTCGCTCAACGTCGCTTTGAATGATGTATTTTTATGTTTGGAGCATACAATGATATACTACTTCTTTATTATGTCAGGTTGGGGTAAAATCAAACATCCGGGAAGTTCTCACAATATTCTACAACAGGCCTTGATACCACCAGTCACCAATAATGTGTGCAAGAAAAAGCTGGCAGCTTCATCGGGTAAGATTTCTATATTCTTTCCAAAATCAGTCTTCCTGATATTGCAAACTCGGCCAATCACGAAGCCCAAAAGAGGTATGACTTATCCCACCACGTAAATGGAAAAAGCACCCGTTTGAAACGGCTCCCTTCCGTTTCAGAAGTTGGTAATCACACCTTGTTCTAAATGTCCCAGTTGCATTAGGATGGTTAGATGTTGAAGCTTTGCCTTGCTACCTCATAAGCTGGATTCCACGTTCAAAAAACATTTGTTGACAATGAGTGAAGTCTGTTGAACAAAACAAAAACATTCCAACATTTTTTCACTTCAACATTTAGTCGGCAGCAGTATCAGGATCACTGATCAGATGATCTGCGCTGGGAAAGAGGGAACAATTCTCAGTGGTTGCCATGGAGACAGTGGTGGCCCCTACGTTTGCCGTAATTCCGCTGGCCGGTATGTACTGCAGGGTGCCGTGAGCTGGGGCTCCGCGAGATGTTCAGCGGCTGAACTTTACACGGTGTTCGCACGAGTGGCACAGTTCCGTGACTGGATTAATGCGAAGATCGGAGGTACAGGACAGTTAGAAACAAAGCTGCTGTTATTACTAGCAATATTATAATTGTACACACGTACGCTCTGCCGATTCTCCGAAAGCCTTAGAAGTTTTGTTTCTTAATTGCCTCTGCCGTTTATATTTAAACAGCCAGTTGAGATTAAACTATTTTTTTTTCTGTATTTTGTCTTTGAGCTTATTTTTTTGTCCGCAGTTCGGCGACGGTAGTCGTATCTGTGCAGCAAATATCTATGTGCAGCCGACTTGGTTGGCTTGGCAAAGTTTTCTTTTACCGCATTTTCAGCAATAAGATCAAGAACAACTTAAACAGCGAGAACAACAAGAAGTTTTATCAATAACTTCAAGACAATAAATTGAAAACGCAAGTTTACATCTTAAAAAGCTACAGATCTATATTATACTTGCAACTGGAATAATAAAACTTGAGAATCTATCGTGGATACTATAATAAACTGTTAAAATGCGTCCCATTTCTTTACAGAATGTAAAACATTCGACATTAAAAAATATAGCGAGAGCTCTGAGATCCCTAATGTATCAGGCTGGCGTTACAGCATCTGGTATATTGGAAATAGATGTCATCTTACGCTTTCATTAAATATTCGTGCCATTTATTAACAGGTATGCCTCTAGCTACAGTCCCGACCACTGCTGCAGGTAAATACTTTGTTTAAACATAGCTGATTGAGCGAACTGGTAATGAACTCCACCAGTTTCTTTCCAGTTTCTTTTGTATGTGGGATTTGACTTTGCACAAAACAAACTTTCCTTATTATCTGTATTACCCCTCTTCCTGCAGGTTCTACACCATCTCCGATCACCGGTGCAGGTAGACACATAGTCTACAGGAGCGGATCCAGGATTTTCAAAAGGGAGGGGCGCGAGCTTTCTAGGGGGTCCGAGGGCATGCTCCCCCAGAAATTTTTGAAACTTTTAGTCTCTAAAGCGGCCATTTCCAGCATTTTGAGACGAATTTCTTACTCGTTTAATACTAGTTTTTTGCTAAAAAATTTCGTAGGGGGGCTACTGGTCTAAATAACAAAGGGTCGGTAGAGCGAACTGGTAATTGACTGGGTCAGTTTCTTTGTTCTTTTATTCATTTTCCTTGACGATGCATAAAACGTAAATACAATAGGCATTGAACTGTATATAAACATTTTTAAAACCAGTAAAAAAACGTTTGCGCTCACACTTTAAACAAACGATGAGCACTGTCGCGGTTTGTTTGATACACAGACAAAACAGATTTGTACATTCCTTTTGAAGTTTGTTGATTTTCACAATCAGTAGAATTCCCAAAGTCCTTCGCACGATTTCTTCCGGTTCTGGTGCGCCCGGTGCTTCGTGCTTGGTTTGTTTGGTTTATTTCTTTTGATTTTGCCCCTTTCCCTTTATTCGTACCTAAATTTCGTGCTGTAACCAAAAATATTAGTGAGTCGACTTGTAGCAAGTCTACACAACCAGCTACTCCCAAAAACTATGCTGTAAGTGGATAGTTCACTGAAATGACTTTCTGACGATTGGATGAGTAAAAAATATAAACTGTGGGACTCTTCAATAGAACTTCCGCACAATAATCATTGTTATTAACACGTGTTCTTTATCAAAACTATTCCTAAAAATGTTAAAATATTCGGTAGAATGGTCGTCTTTGGACCAAATACTTTTCTACAAGTCCTTCGAAAGTTTTGAGAAATTTCCCCAAAGGATTCTTCTTTGTTATTTTTTTCATCTTGTCATGCTAAAATTTTTGACTGTTGCTAATATACGTGCAATGTTTTTTCATTTAAAGTGCACTGCAACTTTGACAAGGACACCTGTGGATTCGTACAGTTGAGATCTGACAAGTTTGATTGGATCAGAAGACGTGGAAAGACGCCCACGTCCAACACGGGTCCCGGCGGAGATCACGGAGGGAGTGCTGTCGGTAAATATTGTTTATTGTTAGTACTACTACTACGACTTCTACGACTACTACTACTGCTACTACTACATTGTTAATAATATATAGTTGTTACAATTATTGTTGTTTAGCGAAGACTCTAGCCTGAATACCTTTCGAAATCGAATTATTATACGAGCAAATTTTAGCATAAATAGACCCCAAGAAATGTTTTAAATTTAGAGGCCCCGAAATGTCAATTCCGGTAAGGCTTTAGACGATATTTTTGACAGTCATGACTAGCTTACACCTATCGTTTACGAAAAGCATTCTTTGATGAAAAATTTAACGAACTTGCAAAATAAATGTCTTAGTTCGTAAGAGCAATTCATCAAAATCGTTTTTTTTGTCCCTACCGGACATGAATTTTGATTCAGAATTTGCAAGAAAAAATGGGATAATTTCTTAAAAATCGGGATGGCTAGACACTGGTTTGAGAAAAATGTACAAAGGTGGGGAGAAAAGAAAGCTCCATGACGAGTCGCAGCGGGGTCTGAACTGGCAGTACCCAATTTCTGAATATATTAAGTTGCGGTTTTTCCCTGATTA
>JAOBRG010336127.1:0-15094 GCA_027574985.1 Umimayanthus nakama
AGAATAAGAACAATAATTTTAATAGTAACAGTAATCGTCCTCGTCAAAAAAAAACAAGAAAAAAACTACATACCCCATGTTGTATTACAAGCTAAATTTATTACAATTTAAAAGCTCTAAGACTAATCCTGAAGATACAAATTACTAAGGAAGGGTTTATACTAAAACACTTAGAATACTGACTACACAAGTTACTCGGGAAGTGTTATTACTAGTTTAGAACAATGAAAAACAAAAATTCTTACTGTCAACTAAACTTTTTCCCATTTTTGGAAATGAAATTCAGTATCAAAACCGGAACCATTAAAATATAAGCGTAATTCATCTCTCGTTATATTAAATTGTGAGCGAGTGAATACTCATATGATTAATTCACTTTTGTTTTTCAAAATTTTTTGTATAATTTCTCTCGCCCAGCAACTGGCGAAAACAGTAAGAATTTCACCAAAACACATCTTTGATACTTCTCGTCATCATTTAATTGCGGTGATTCTAATTTGAATTAAAAGTAAAATCACTTTTGTCGGTTCTGAGTCCGCGATGCTAGCTCTGAAAAGGCACTTTCTGCCACGAGTACAACACGTCCGCATGACAGAAAAATGGAATTAAGGTGTGCTATAACGGTTAAACTACGAACACTGTCAAAAAGTTTGTACACCCACAGTTTTCATACCAGTAAAATAAGAATGTTTTCTTGTGTTTTAAGTTTTTTTAACCGACGTGAAACACAGATACTAGCGTAATAAGCTGTCAGCCACTCTCTAAATCACTTGGGTTTTTTTGTTTCTTTAGTTGTTTGATGGAATCTACCAAGAAGAAATGGTTTGAATGTTTAGAAGTGTTACAAACCGACAATATTAATAAATAAACAAATGTACTTTGTTTGATAAGAAAAAAGAGAAGAGAGCGTCTGAACGAAACGTGTTCGACCACAGCACACTTTTTCTGAATTTGGAATCAAAGGCTCTAAGTCTTTTATGAGTTAGGTCTTTACTTATTGAAGGGCTTTTATATGACTATCCCGCTATCTTGATAAATTTTGAAAACAACGGTTGGGAAAAGATAGTATTTGTTGTATTGTACATACACGTAAAAGACTACACGTGGAAATTAGTGTTGTAAATGATATTAATTTCCAAGTGCGAAATTTTTGCAACTAACAATAACAAATAAGTTTATATGGCTCCAGCATTGTTCTAATAGTTTAACAAAAGATAAAGGCAACAAAACCAAATTTCTACACGCTTATTCATTGAAAAGAACAATTTTATTAGAACAACGAAGCTCAAAATTGCCCAGAAATTAAGAATAAGCTTAGAACAATTGAGGCTCGGCTTCGGAGGCAAATGTATCTGAAAGTTTTCATTGAAAAACACAACACATCACATCATTACATGTGGCATTTCATTGCAATTAGAGACTCTGAATAAGAGAAAAAATCAAAAATATGTTGCACATGTTCTATGACAGTGCCGAAGTGTATTTGCGGTGATAAACGACATGATGAAAACAAGAACAGTTCTCAAAGAACAATTTGAATTGAGGCTCAGATTGTACAAAAACCTTAAAAACAATGAGCCTTTTCCAAATATTTACTGGTTCTTATAAAAACGTGTGTTTTAAAGAAATAGTAGTACAGTATTTCAATGTAAAGCCTGGTTTCCATATAATCGTCTTTGACACGCGGTCTTGGCGAGTAAGCCCGGTCCGTACACTCGTCTCTGACGTAAAGATTATCTCTGTCACAGAGTATTTTGTCAAATAATAGCAAACATGTATTACTTAGCGTCGTTGTATTGTTCCGAGTGGAATTACCAGAAAATAAGAACAATTTAAGAACAATTTGAAGCTGAAATCGCCACAAATTTAAGAAGAGCCCAGGCTGAGCCAAAAGTTACTGGTACTTGTAAAAAAAAGCGTGTACACGACGAGATTTATCTTTTTGTTATCGACAGCTAAACAGTTTTTGGTGACTTTATGATTTCTTTAGTTTACTATGGAGTTGAGTAGTAGTAGTGAGAATTAGTAGTAGAAGTAGTAGTAGTAATAATAACGGTGGTAGTAGTAATAGTAGTAGTAGTAGATGCACTTAGAAGTTGTAGTACATTTCTGTAAATGTAACTGTGATTATAAAACAAAACAAACTAGAAATGTGAACAAAGTACAACTAGAAGTTACTTAGTCAAAAAATAAATAACTGGTTTTAATAATGTCTGATCGCCCTTTTATGTTTGTTCCTATTATTCTGTGCTTCTGTTTACCGTCTGTCTTGTGACCTGTCTGCTTGTCCATGAATAGTGAGTGGAACAGTTACTGTACTTATTGTTTCAAACAAACTTCGTATGCACAGTACTATTTTTCCTCAGTGTTTCATTCATTTGTACGACGTATACTTCCATTCTGTTTCCCATCCTTAATAATACTGGTTTTAATATTATTATTAATAACCCTTTTTCAATCTAAATCCGTTTGAAGCCGTGACACAGATTAATCTGCCCATTAGCTGTAACTCGGAATATAGTGAGCTAGCTTTACAAATTGAGCTTTATACTTGCTTTGTACGTTTGTGTTCTTTGTGTATCAAAAATTGTAAAAACCAGTCAATGTTACTTTGCAGGTTCTTTTGTTAACTTTGATGTGCTTATATAAGACCAAATAAAACGGATTCATGAATTTCTCGACAAAGTTTCTTAAGATCTTAAAATAGTAAAGGTGGCACGCATTTTCGTTTATAAAGCAGAGATCCAAGTAGCCGTTGCCAATGATCATCAACCTTACTAGCATGTGCGAAATGAACTTTTACACAACTGTAATTTAAAATATCCAACTGCAATCAATTTATTGTAATGTTTCTCATAAAATGAACTGAACAGCATCTCTGACCGAAAGAGCACAGGAAAACAGAGTTTTTGAAGTAAAGAAAAAGAAGCAAACACGGCAGCTATTTTAAAATGCTGGTGCTGATGATTTTGCGTTTGGCCTATAAGAAACGCGTGAGATAAGACAGAGAAACTAGTGGAAATTGAGCTTGAAGAATTTGATAAATTTTCGTGTACAAATTTTGTAAGAAAATGTACGGAAACATTTTTTGTAATGCGCTAGAAAGTATTGTGTTTCTTTAGAACCGATAGTGAATGGATATTCTTTTTATTTTAAAAACTTAAGAATCACTTGGTCTTTTATTCATTAGAAAACTGCTATTCGTCAATGTCTTACCGCGATCAATGCTTTTATAGACTTTGTTTTAAACACTTTTTTAAAACAGGTCAACGAATTTCATTTTTTTTTTTATCAAATAACTATATTTTCGGCTCGTTTCAAAATATTTCTTCATCTAGATTTATTTCTGAGAATTAATGTAGTTAGGTAACGAATTTTCACTAATTTAAGCGGAATGTTTAACACATAATTTGACGCGTAAGTCGAACGACACAACATAATTCCGATCGGCCTTACGTGTGCAGTAGGTCTTCACAGTGTTTACAGTAATGATAATTTCAAGATTAAATCCTATCAAGTTTTAAAATTGTTTCTCGTACTCAGTGAGTATTCTCGTACAAACAGCTGTCGAAGTAATTCCAGATCAGAGCTGATCTTTTGCGAAACAATTTGTGGGTTATCTCGCGTAACCTTGGTTAGGCGGCTGATATTTTATGGAATCACCCCAGCCGTGGTGCGCTTTTTGTAATTGCATTTTCTCGCTGAACAAGCACGGGCTAAACTTATATTTTATCCGTCTCCGTGCCAACTTATTAACCTGCCGTGTAGATATTAACTCGAGCACATCAACAAGTGATAAAACATTTATGAACACATACTACGTAAAAGATTCTGTATTTCGTTTTGGCGTAATTGTTCACACACTCCGCTTAGCGTGTAGTTTATTTCCCTTTCTGATGAAATCATTAACTCGACAGTATATCATTACAAAATGAAAAGTCTTCTCGTATTTAATAATTTTTTGCGATTTACATTTATGACACATTCTTTATACAGAGGCGACAAGTTGCCTAGGACTTTGCACAGAGTTTTGCCAGCAAGTTAGAGGTTTTAAAAAACTTTATCACTTTTATTTCTTACTGATTACTTTCCATCTACTCTTTATGTTTAAATATTCAGTTTTTTTCCAACCAAAGAATTACTAAGCTATTTACAATAGGCCGGAACTAGAGGCCTTAATTCAATACCGAAAGACCTTTCACATGATGCGTCTTTCTTACTCAATTAATTTCACTAAACTACATTTCGAGTGGGTAATTCAGAGTGAACAAAGCTAATGTCGAGAGATTTACTATTCAACTCTGCATGCGCGCCTGCCCTACAAAATTACTTTCAATTTAACGGCCTCGATACATACAACATAGAAAAAATTAGCCTAGCTATAAAATAAAGCTTCAGAAAGCCAAATAATTTTGAAAAGTGTTCACTTGAGAAAGGAATTTTCAAATTACATGACAAAAAGGGAGCGAAGTCAACTCGACAGAATATGCTCAAATACTTAAGAAAGCTCTGAGGCTGAAATCAGTTTATCGGATTCATTTAATGAGAAAAATTTCGGTATTTGACTCATCAGTTGGTTGATTTCATTTTTAGATTATAATCTTCGGTGTTCAACCACAGTTTGTAGTATTAATATGAACACTCAATAAAGATATACAAGCTCTTGAAAAAAGATTAAAAACTACCCCGCGGTACTAAATGCGGTTCTACTAAGCTCTGCTTCCATTTTTACCATTTGTCGCTCTGAAATCCAAAGATAATTTTGGCTATCGTTCGTGCTTTGAATTCGTGTCACTGTGCATAGAACTAGACCCAACTAAAGTCTATCAAAGTCTTTAGTTGAGTTCAGTCCTTAAGTTTCGGGAGAATGTTAGCTTTCCACGCCTTAACTCAATTAGGTTAAAAGCCTCTGTTTTAATATTAATTCGTGTATAATACAAGTTGTCGAAATGTATGTACCAAAATCTACACAGTGTATATACGTAAAATTAAGCGTATCAGTGAAATCGCGTTAGTTAATGGCCGGCCTTTCGAGCTTTTGTTTCCGCCATTTAATTCTCCTGTTTTGAAACCAAACTTTCACCTGTGTTTCAGTCAGGTCAAGGGAGGCGGCGAGGTAATGGCGCTCTGCGCCCACCATATATTGCTGTCTTTCAAACTCTTTCTCGAGGCGTTCCAACTGCTCTGGGGTGAAAATTGTGCGAATTCTTTTTGGTTTTCCCTGTTTGAAATTCCACGGTTTGGTTTCGTCTGGTGAAATAACAGTGTATGCGATTGTATCTCCATCTATAAAAAGAAAGTAAAAATGAAGAGAAATGAGTTTATGAGACATGGTTTTCTGCGTAAAAAAAGAATTGCTTCAAGTTAAGTTTCGTACATAAATTTTCGCATGATATGTACAAGCTCTCCCTGCAAACAAACAAACAAAAAATTTCTACCTTTATTCGCTATAAAGAACGTTTTAATTTCTTCTGCATCTTAAGCAGGAGAATCACAGTAAACGCCACTTGGGAAGTGAGTTAAAAAACGTCATTTGTTTTCAGCTTTGAAAGCGTAATGATTCTGGTGCATAAACTTTAATGAAGTTTTTGAGTACTAAACAGTGAAAGGGTTTTGGGTGTTTGTACACAATTTGACAGAAATCTCGAATTTGTTCTTCGTGTACTGTTCAATTCGTCTCCTTGTTTCTCGCGGGGGCCATTGTTTGCAGACACGAAAGTGAAATTGCTAGGATACAAAATTAGTCTTAAAGTAATCTTTTTCTTTGATATCTTTAATTCAGTTCTTTTATGTTCTTTTGGTTCTGATGACATATCGCATTTACGTCTTTATATTGTTCTCTAATTCTACGGATTTCACGCCTTTTCTCAGAGGATAACTTAGCTGCAATAAAAAGAAAGAAAATAAAGCACCATTAATGAAAAACTAACTTAAAACGAAGAACTGCTAGATGTATTTGCTGCTCGTGAAAAAGGTATGATAGACTGATTTATAAAATAGCTTCTAATTCAAAACACCACTCAAAACTTATACCAACATTTGGAAAAAGCACTTCCCTTAATTTGTCAGGAACACGTTTGGAGTGACTCAAAAACAGTCATGGAACAAAGATATAAACTTACTGTGCGAGCAATAAACATCAATGCACAGTATCGCGCAAACGAAAAAAGATAACTTTCAACATTGCGAAGATTTATGATATCTCAGTCATGACACTTCTCCTTTGCCCTTTATTGTTGGTATTTTAAGGAATTTTATGACAACAGAGAAGATACGTACTAGAGATTAGCTGTAGTTTAAACTAAATCTATGTGCATTAGTGGAACTGATATTTACTTACCAAGCTGAGGCGCGGGACAGCGTCCTGTTCGAGAAAAGGCACTGACAGTCGCGAGAGCACGATGGTGGTACGGATGAAATCTTTCCAACGAAATTCTAGAGGGGTGAAAGGCTGAAAACGAACTGACAGAGGCTTCTGTTTTACTAGGGGCATGATCTTCTTCCGTCTTCCCCGCCTTATTTGTTTGTTCATCGTTTCGTGAGAGGATCGAAGAAATTGAAAAGGAAGAAACGCTTGTGCTGGTCTGGCTTGAGCTTGTCGAAGTGCTGCTAACGGGTTTCGAAACCGTGCTAGTGTGGCTATGAGGTGCGTGCCCGGTATCTCGCAGTGCCAGACAGAAGGGCGATGTACAAGTGTAATATGTACAAGCATACGGGCTACCAAATGTCTGCATGTTGACTTGCGTAGAATCTCCCTTGGGTTTCAGTACAGTACAGTTACTGCTCCGATGCCAGTAGTTCTTCCAGATGAAAAGTAGATTCCTTGATGATCGCGTGGCGAAACAAAGTTACGCTTTTGATTAACAAAGAAGAGAATCAAACTAAGAGCACTTGTCCGCTCCCTTGTTCAAATCTAAATATGTTTTGATCATGTCAAACGATCCCTTTATCTCGCGCCAACCAACAACGAAATTAGCGAGTGTTGTCAATTTTATAATGATCAGTTGCCACACGATAAAGAGTTCTTGAAAATATGCAGCTTTCTCATTATGTCATTGGCGAGATTGATTAAAGATCTCTATTGAGCAGCTAATCAAAAGAGCTGTCCACTTATTAGCGTATAATAAACAAACAAATTGTCTGAGATCTCCTTAGATCAAACACTAAGCTATAGTTTTGCGTCCGCGCTAAGTTTGCGCAATGGTTTAAATTGGGCCCATTATGGTCGTGATATGAAACAAGTAATGACTCAAATCTAATGGTCAAATGAACTCTCATTGAAAAACGAAATAAATTCATATAATGCTATTTTTGACGTCTAGTTTGAGCTAAAACAAACTAAAAGGAATTTGACTTAGTTTGTTTGATAGTTGCCAAAGCGAAAAGATTGGTCATTTGTAAGGTTTGACTTTGTTGTGGCTGTCAATGTATCGGCTGACTTTTAGCATAAGAAAAAAACAAGAAACTCATTGTGTTGTGGTTTATTGTCCTAGAGTAGTTAATTAATACTTTTGTTGCCTTCTTTGAAATAAAATCTTTTAAGACACCCAACTGCATAATCCCACGCCAATCTCTGTTCTTCTTTTAAATAATTTGCCAAAGCAGCTGCTCCGATCTTGGGCCGGAAAACTCCATTCATTAGATCTATATTTCTGTTTACAGGGCATAATTGGCCTGTGCTGAAAACCAAGTTTACAATTATCTCATCAAATCTAATGAGCAAGAAAATTTGATTTGTGTTTTTGAAGTTTTCCGAAAGCGAGTTATAGATGAACAGGTTTGATTTATGGAACTTTTAATTTAACAAAAAGGACACGATCCGGCCATAAAATTGCAATGGCTTTCTTTAATCTGTGATTGTAAGAAAAAGACAATTGCTCTATAGGTTCAATGAAACTGGTCCAGTTTCCTGTTTTTGAGTTAGAAAAGATTATATTCTGTTTTATCACAATTGTGCTTTAGTCTCGGGCCTCTGCAATTTCGTCAGCTATTGAAAATTTTCCCAGACTTGTTCTTGTGTATTTTGTAACCAATTAGTTTGTGGTAATGAGCATTGCTGCACCAAATTGCAGTAAATTTAAATGTATCTTCGTCATTTTATTGTAGTAAATGGATTTAATGATTTCCCCCAAATTTAAAGTTATATAGGAAATTGAGTGCCGTAATTTGCTTATTTCAGCTAAGTTCTGAACAAAGTTTGTATCAAGCTATATTAGTATAAGTAACTCCTGATAAGATAACACCTAATTCCCAGTGGGAAGCCGACAATAATAAAATGAAAAACCACTGAAACATTTCAAGAAATAAGTATAAATCTATTTTTCAGCTTCAGTCAGCTTTAATAGGAAACTATTTCAATAAACCCTTAATATTTCCTTCCGTATCGTTTCGCTTTGTATAGTCGTAGAGAGAGTGCGATTCTGTAATTTAATTTTCATGAATGATGAAGCAAAATCATCGTCTGTCATGTCTCTATTTTGTCAATTTAAAATTAATCTATTTAGCTACTCTGCCCCCAGAATATCAGCAGAAGTTACAATTTTATCTTTAAATTAAATGGTTTGAAAAGAATCAGCTGTCTTATCGAAATTATCGAAAATTTTGATACAAATGTCAGCAGAAGAATGTTAGTAATAATTGCATGCCAAGTCAGTTTCGAGATTTTTCCCTCTCGGTGTTTTGAGATAATTTGGGTTTTTTGATAGTTTTGATTCTAAACAAGGTCACAAAATAGCTGTGAATTAGTACATGCTAATGTGCTGGGTAATTTGGTTAATGGAGAATAATTTGTTTTGAAGATGGGAGAAAATCAAATACGGCTTCTATACGTTGAATGTTCTGATGAGCAAAATTTCTAGAAAAACGCGCTAACAAACGAAAATATCCGACAATCTAAAATTGGATATAGTCAGCTGGAAGAAAAAGAGCACTTATTTAATTAAAGACCTGGTGCTTCTTTTTCATCTACCATAGCCGAGAAACTGCCAAAACTAAGGTTTGCTTCTAAAATGAGTTTTGAAGGTAGGGTTTTACCTGTATGTTTTTTAGCGCAAAATTAAGTTATGGAGTTCAAACGCTGGTTATATCGCTGGTGTATCGGAAGGAAGGTTTCTACTGAACTAATAAAGGATAATTGATTTACACCAATTTTATGGCAAGAATTTCATCCTTAATTTAAACAACATTTAATCAACATAAATATCAAAGTGTCAGTTCTATTTTATTATGTTGTTCTTTTGATAAGAAAAACAAAAGTTTCTCATTAAGTTGACAATCAAGTTATGAGACCAAAATGCTTGTAAAACCAAAATAATATCGAAAACTTAGAAGTTGTTTAGGGAAAGATTATGTTTGCTCTGTACAGGTATAATCTCATCTTCGTTTCTTCCTTTCAAGACTAACAAGAAGCCAGAAAAAAAAATCGTAATTTGTATCATTCTCAGTGACAAAATACCCGAAAATAACTTCCGCAGGTTTCGTGTTGTTTTGCTGATATTAGAACCAAACAAAAGCTCCTAAAAACTGATAATTCATCTCTAATACAACCCTTAATAAATAATAAGCAAATCATTCTCGTTTGTGCTGAAAGAACTTATTGTATTGAAGGAGGGATTTTCTTTATCTTTATGCTTTTCAAACAGCCTTTGTTCCGCAGTCTAATAAAGACTTGTGGCTCACTTGAAACAGATCTTTAGCAGCCTGTAGTCTGCATAGCAGATGTGAACATTGACAAAACGAAATAGAACTGAAAGTGCTTTAAACATCAAAACAAATCTGCTTAAGAGCATGAAAACGGGAACAAAAAAAAGCGTTTCAATTCTGTTTTGTAGAAGTATCTGCATTTATAGGAGTTGGCTTGACCACTGTAAGTAAAAAGCTTTCTAACAAAACGGGTTCGTCTTAGCTTTAAGCTTGGCCCCGATTGTATAAATGAGGCTATGAGGGACCTATGTTATTGTGATATATGATACTAATTTGTCCAGAACTCTTCCAAGAGGGCAATTATGTTGAGAACTTATTGTGAGAAACAAAAAAAAATCATTAGCTTCCTTCCATTTCTACAGTTGAGGGACTGAGAACAGAATTAAACAGAGAATAACCGAATTATGACACTGGATGCCTCAGTTTACAAATATTTATAAATGTATATTTGAAAATCAAGCTACTGGAACATAATAAAATAGAAACACTGAAAACTGCTGTAACTTCATATCTAATAAACTAATATCCATTGGAAGGTTATTATTTTTTAATTTGGGCAATAAAAGAAAAGCTTTGTTCATTTAGCAACTTTAAACAAGGAAACATAATTCATGAAATTAAATACCGACTCCCTTTCCTTTGAAAGTTTAGTTAGTTCAGCAAAATTGCATCGCCCAGCAGATCTCTGAAAGAATAGAAAAACTGATAATTTCAAGTATTAAAATATATAACTTTTTCTCCTGGCAGCCTTTGCTATTTTAGGTGTATTTAATAACCAAGAAATATCTGTACATTGAAATCCTACACAAGTCCCAACGATTATGTTCAACTTTCGACGAGAGTGGCATCGAAGCAAAATCCACACCCAGTGTAGTGCAAAGTACCTAATTAATTAAGAACCTGCAGGCTAAACATTTAAATTCAAATCCTCAAACAAAGAATAACCAAAATGAAACAGAGCCGGTTGCTGGTCAAAGCCCATTTAGTACTAATCCTGGGTTAACTCTTTTAAAATAAAATTAAACCTACGGACTCAGTTAACCCAGCAGTAGCGGTAATCGGGCTTTGAAACCAAGCTTTAACAGCTTTTTTTCTCTATTGGTCTAAACACTGACATGATAGGATACACTAAAACTCATATAATAGACTTGTTGGATTTTTGTGTTGGGTTTAATTACTCAAAGTCAAAGGAACAAGAGCAGTCTTTATTGGAACTATATATATCATGCCCCATCGCACATTTCTCCTCAATGCTTGGTCTTTGTTGCTAGGCTATCCTATTTACAACAATAACTGCTGTCCCTTATCGACCTTATCATGTTTTTCATTTCATTTCCTTTGCTTTTTTAAAAGCTGGCTTTCTGGAACGACAGGTAAATGTCACAGGAATAAGAGGCCACAGGTTTCGTTTGTTGTCTAACCAGTACCAGAAACAATAAATACTTTTCAAAAACTGTTTTCCCTTTGAAATCAGAAGATCCTTGCTTTTACGCACGCATCTAACTTGGTTCACACGGAAATCGGACGACAAAAATCAGATACTTCCATGATCCATTTAAATTTTCCACGGCTACGAAATGCTGCAAACCCATCCATTCTGGGCGTATTTTCGCTTGACTCACTCAGTGACAATAAGACTGTTTCAAGTTTTCACTGAAACAGCACGAAATATTTGGACCAGAAAATAAAATTCCATGACTTGCATGACGTCGGCAATTTTTCCTAAAATCCACGATGACTTTTCTATGACTTACATGACCATGTGAATGTTGTCTAAACAGCCCGATTTTTCAAGCTAATACCATTTGTTCAAGACTCTTTATACGCGAGGTTTTACTGTGTTTAAAACCTTCTATAGTTAGATTAGGGCCTGGTTATCTGAAAAAGCTAGAATTTAAGCTCAAAACAGGCAGGTCTTTCTAAAGTTTTATTGAAGTACAGTATTATACGTAAAGCCGAAATGACAGTACGAATCAATCTTTAAGCTAAAGTTCAGCAGGTAAACCCTTGATAAACCTAAACGGCTATTTAACACGACTCAGTCGCTTTTTGGCGGCGCAAGCTAGAGAAGAGACGCAGAGTATTTTGGGAAGGAGATAAGGGGCGCGCAAAGGGTTTTGGGAAGGACAAACATGTCCCTTCTCTCCGTCTTCTCCACAATTCTTTGCGTGCCCATAAAAGTGACTGGGTACGAGTCTCCTTTAACACTGCGTCTGAGCTGACTAACTTTCGACCAATTGCCCCATGTAGCGTTAAACAAAGTTTCAAATACACACTTTTTTTTATAAGAACCAGTAACTTTCGGCTCAGCCTGGGCTGTTCTTAAATTTTTGGCGATTTCAGCCTCGAATTGTTCTTAAACTGTTCTTATTTCCTGGTAATTCCGCTCGGAACAATAAAACGACGCTAAGAAATACGTGTTTGGCTTTTATTTCAACCTGCTGCATGTGCTGATGCGAAAAAAAGTTTGAAACAGTCAATGCAGTGTCCGCGAACGTCACGAGCTTACCACTCTTCCAGTGCTCGATGACCTAGTTAGTTCTAACTAGTCTTTCCATACATGTACATCTTATTCTGTGTACAAGAATTAAATAAATTTTCTTAAATTTTTTCTGATCAAAATTTTAGCCTGGTGTTTGTTCTTAGCTTGTTTTTAATTTTTGGGCAAACTCAGCCTGGGTGTTCTTATAAAAAAGCGTGTATGGGTTCAGATCAACGTATGTGTAGTGTTGAAAGTGGCACTTCAAAGGTAAATTTTCTTTTCTTCAGTTATTTTCAGTTTGTTATGGGCACTCTTATCCGTGAACAAAACCAGCCTTAATTCGCACACGTTTAGATTTACGGGAAGATTTCATTCTAGTTTGATTAACTTCCTTGCCGCTAACAGATTTCGATTTGCGTCGTTACCGAAAGTATAGCTTGAGTTGACAAAAGCTAATAAATATGTGATCTTTAGTAAAACATCTCAAACCAATGACTTGCACTATTTGTGCACTGCGATTGGCTACTCATACTTAGTCCACATTATATACGCGTATGATTTAAAACGTGGATACAGCGAGTGAGGGCTTCAAGGACGAAACGCAGACCTTCATTTGCGAAGGGGTAAGTTAAAGGGAGGGTAAAATTGACCCCCTAAAGATGTTTCCGACATGAAATAAAACACCTAACGAAAAAAAACCCGGTTTTAGTTTTTTTCTTTACATTCTTGAACTGCTTTCTAATAGGTTTAAGACGAATTGGTGCAATTTTGATTTAAAAAAATGGTGCATGCTGTTACAGAACAATTAATTTAAACTTGAATATGTTGTCACGGAATGTTTTTTAGCCATTTAAAAGCTGCTTACATGCCAAACTGTTAACTGAACGTGAATTTCAAGAACTTTTCGGCAAAACAATTCCAAAACCTTTTTTACCAAAAAAAGGTTTCACATTCTGTATGTTATTTATTCAGCAATGAGTTTTACAAGACTTGTTAACAAGATCACCACCCCCCCCCCCCTCCCTCCCCCAGCGCGGATTTTTTAGCTGAAAATAACTGGCGTTAAGTGGGTAGACATCAAGAGACTTGAAATACATGTATGCCGGTTATCGTAGTTTATTTCATAAACAATTTGATTTTTGAAAACTTCACGTAGTTTTCACTTTTGCTTTTGACAATAAATACTCTTTAAAATATCTTTTGTAAATATAGTTTTGCATAAATCACATTTTTTTTCTAAAACGCGTAAAATTTTTATAAATTTTCCCTAAATTGTCCCAAAACCCGCTCGTATGAAAGCTCGGAAAAGGTAATTTAAACACGACCCCTGAGGCACCTTGACCCTCTTGTCGTAAACTGGAAGTTTTAACTAGTGTATTGTCCAATTCATATAAAACGCGCATGCGTAGAAAGTAAATTATTCATGGTACTGATTGGATATCATTTCCACATGATCCACGGTAATTGCCGCTGACCTGTTTTTCTATTTCCCGGATCCCACCTCGGCTGAAAATCACTTTGACCTTCAAATAAAAAAGCTGTAATTTTGTCCACAGCGCCAATGCTATCTATAGGTCATCTGTTTTTGCGTTTTTGAGCCTTCGAATTTCCCAGTCGCAGCCATTTTGAATTATGACGTAGCCACGTCGTTCCCAGAGCTTACTAAAAAATGTGCAAAGTAAAAAGGAAACTAGAGAAAAATCTGTGTCGAAACCGTTATCTTCATGTCGAAATTTTCGGATGATAATCAGTCAGAATCAAGCTCGGATGAGAAGCAACGACTGGGTGAAGATGAGTCCAAAAGATTTTCAGTTACTAATTGCTGGCAGTCTGCGATCGTTCGACTTTCACATGATTAAAGAAAAAATCGTAGGAGCTTCGAACATATGAACAGCAACACAGGCCACTCTGGTTTTAAAGCTGTTTGTCTTAACAAGGCATTGTTATGAGGAACATTAATTCGCTGAAGTTCTCTTTCTAGGGAAGGTGCGATTTTTAAAGCATAATGTCCGGGGTTGAGCCTGCATTCTCCCTAGAACACCGGCTCCGCTAGATCTGCTTCCGGATGCAAGAAGAGTGGAACTTTATGCTGCAGATAAATTCCGACGAGCAAATTTTATCCACTGCATGAACCGAGATTTATCCGCTGGATAAAGTTATCTAGTCTTCGAACTGCTGTTTCATGACACGACAATCAGACGTATATGCAAGCAGTCACAACGCAACTAGTAGCCTCTCATTTGGTCACGACTGCGTGGAGTTTGGGTACGAAAACGTAGGCCACGTGGGAACGTACAACGCCCTTTTTCTCCCTCATAAGAAAATATTTCTTAAACTTCAGCGGAGGAAAAGCCCCGATCAAGTCTCATGTGTTTGACCCACTGTAACTTCTTCCCATGGAGGTCAAACCGCGACCACACGATGATTTGTAAAACCGCAACAGCAATGGGGACGTATACTAGCACATAAAAACAGCCCCCTCTCAGGCTCTGGTCGACACTGGTGTGGAAGTTCGCCGCTGGGGTGCCGGCTTTTCCTACCGTATCTGAGTAAAAGAGTGAATGTCCGGTCTGTTCGGCTAACAACCAGGTTCCTATGAGAGGCGCCAGGGTTTGTCCCGGCTTGGAGAGCAGTGCTGAAGTGCCGAACACTAACGCTGAGATTGTCTGCTTTCGCTTGTGAAGCACGAAGTCTTCATCCACCAAGTCGCTGATAATGAGGTTGAGCAGCTTGCAAGTACCTTCGGTGAACACGCGGTTGCTGCGAAAAAAAATAATATTAATAATAATAATAATAATAATAATAGTAATAATAATAATAATAATAGTAATAATAATAATAATAACAATAACAATAACAATAAGAAGAAGAAGAGGAAGAAGAAGAATACTATTACTACTACTACTACTG
>JAOBRG010336138.1:0-27500 GCA_027574985.1 Umimayanthus nakama
TTATTTTGTTACTGATTGTATTTATTATTGTTATTATGTCATTGTAGTTTTGCATTATTGTACAGTAGCAATATCCACGTTTCTGTTACTGACCCCTCTTGTAATTTAGCGATTTGCTATAAACATGTTATTATTAAACTATAGCCGTGAAAATACAAAGAACCCACTGAAAAAGACATCCCCACTTTATTTTGAGTATATTTAGAGATTTAGAAACAAGTGGAAAATTTCGATGAGCAAGAGTTGGACATCGCTGTCTTTAACAAAGTACTAATGGCTGCAAGTGATCAAGCTTTGGGATACAAGAAAACCAAAAAGGAAAAATGGATCTCGGGTGACACGTGTAACAAGATCATTGAAAGGAAAGCAACAAGGAAGGGATTAAACCAGGCAAGATTGCAACGACTGAAAGATCGTCTTCAAACAGTTTACTACGAATAAGATAAAGAAGTGAAAAAATGACTAGGAACGATAAGAAAGACTTTTTTGATAAACGAGATTCATTTGTATCATTTTTTAAGATTTGAAATTAATTATAAGAAAATTAAATGAAGCGAGGACAGGAACAACAGCAGATCAAGATACATGTGATAAAAGCTAAAGTGATACTTAATCTCCAGCATTTCCCTTTTCAAACTTCTATCTTCTATCTGACTTTACCAATACTGCAAGTACAGCTGCAGGGAATGAAAAAGTAAACCATCAAGCAACTCAAACCATATTCTTCTCCAAGAAATTTTTTGCGTTAAAATAGGTAGAAGTATAAATTTCGAAGCAAAATCATAATTATACTTGAACAATAGTACAATTACAGCTTTTTACAGTATTTCTAACAAATCATATGTAAATATGTACTGTAATAAGTTAAAAAAAATTGTGTAAGCCGTCTTTACAACAATTTTAGAATATAACTGAATTAGACTAAGGGGGCTTCTTGAAAATAAGCCACAGGATTCCTAATGTATCAGACATCCTCGCCTAATAAATGTCAATAAATTATTAAATAGAATGTAAAATATCGCAATGTAAATTAATGGCAAATAAAAGAATACTGAAAACTGAAACAGGAAGGAAACCGATTCAGAATACTAAAACAAATTGCACAAAATCCACATGCCATTAGCTTTCCCATTTTCCCTCGATGCACAATATCATAGTCACTCCACGTATCATATTGGAGCGGGCAACGTAATGGTTCTCGAAGGAGAGGTATACTTACAGAGATTGAGGGAGAACGCTGCTTCCTCTGATTTTTTGAACCAATGGTTGAACAGTTTAGTGATAACAATTTCACTGCTCCCATAAATGTTGGCAGTTCAAAATCTGCTCCAAAAACTTGGTAGAAGCTTTAGCTATGCAGGAGAAACCTAACGGTTTCTTGACCTCTATTTATCCCGGTTCGCTCTTCAGTAACAAAGAAAAGCAAACCTTACTACTATCAACAGTGGCCCTATAATCAAGTAAACTGTTTTTTCATACCAAGAAAACCGATGCGCGAATTCAGAAAAGGCCTGATTTGGTGATAATAAATATTTCTATTTTAGTCAAATAAAAAAACTGGTTTTCTTGCACAAAACAAGTAAATTGAAGTTTTTTGTTGGATTTCTTTTCATCTTCTCTCAGTATAACATGTGGAGTATTATTGCTAGAAGAAAAGCACTAAAAATTCATCAAAGCATAAACCAGTATGATAACATGGCAGCAGCAGAGTCAATCAATAGATTTTTCGTGCATGGTTTGGGTCAACATGTTTGCATATGACAATAACTTGTCACTAAATCAAGTTGGAGGGAACAACGTTCTTCCGGTTATCATATCCGCCTAAAGTAGATCAAACACCAAAGTAAAACATTTTTTCAGTACTTTTTTTTATTGTATTACCCCGAACCCTTAAATATTCGACAAAGGATATCATATATACTGCTAGAATTATAACAATCAAGCCTATTAAGTAAAGAAGTCTTAAGAATATACAAATATATTTTAATATTTAAAAATATTTAGAAAAATACAACAGCAGTGCTTATTACAAAAGTTACGTAATTACAAAACATGCTAGAATGAAAGATTTAAAAACTCGACAATTAGACATACCAATAACATGTTGGTTGAAAATTCTGTACGCTATTTAAGATAACACCAGGCATCAGGGAGTATCATTAAAATGAAGATGTCAGCGTCAATTAAAATCAGTATTTCAAAATTAAAGAGTCCGTTGGGATGTTAAAAGTTAAAGTAGATGTTAACTGTTATAACTGTTCGAAGAACTCATTTCATTGGGCTGTTCACTGCGGTTGATTTTAAAAATTCTAATATATTATTGTGCACAATATTTAATTTAAAGGCTAAAGTGTAATTTGTGAACTGTTTTTTCAGAACATAAATCTTAGTTTTATAATTCTAAAGTGTTTGTTTTTAGTTTTTTGCATTTAGATAACTGCTATAAGCACTGAACGCGTCAAGAGCTCTTAGCTCAACCTCTAACTACATCATACACACATTTTAATCAGCTGAGAAATGAACCCATCGATAAGTCTCCCTTTGGCCAATGCTTTCTCTATCTGTATCAAAAAGTACACTGCGTCTATGACGTGTTGAACCAGTTCAACCTAAAATGGAAAAATTGAGTTTTCGTAATGGTTTCTTTTCTATAAATAATAACAAATAAAGTAACAATACTGAGTAACAATAATAACATAAATATAAACAATATTGATAACAGTTTTACAATTTAGTTGCAATTCTCAGCCGTCAATATATTATTATTATATTTCCGCTAGTGAAGAGAAAATAAATTCCAACTTTAAATTGTTAATAATTTAAAATTAAAAGCTAACAGGGAAGCTAACCCGAAAACTGACAGTTAATTTAGCTGCCCTGCTCGCACTTTTTATTTTTTTCCATCAATCAAATACTTTATAATATGGAATTATTTTCTGTCACGTAACTTCATTGTAAATCGTCTTGAAGAACAAATAAAGATTATTATTATTATTATTATTACTATTATTATACTAAAAAACACAATTAATCATAAGCTTTCCATTGATATAAAGGTTGTGCGACTTGTGGGTACATGTCCGATGCATATTAATGAACCTACACAAGGAAAACTGAAAACACGACTCACGGTGAACAGTAACCTTAATTTATGACTTGACACTGATTTACAGTTTGTTACTCTACATCTCATATCACTGTATTGTATTACATCGCGTTCGATTGCAGTACCGAGTGTGCGTTGCTTTACATTAAATAAAATAACACCGCATTGTGCTGAAATGCAATGTAATTCAATTTAATGTAATGTAATGTAATGTAATGCAATGTAATGTAATTTTTTACTGCAAAAACGGTTTAGAAATGAAGAAAACTTGAAATTTATCTTTTCTCATACCTCAGTTTGCCCCATTTGGTCAATGTTCACCAGTTCAAAGATACCTCGATCAAGATCACGTGGGTCTAATGAAAACAGAGCACAAACTTAAAATATTCTAAATACCGACATGTATCAAGCATATAATGACAATGAGGCGTTTATGTTTTCAAACCTGTGTCTCTTCCTTCGAGTCGAAGGGTTCTCAGAATGAAGGGCAGTCTTGGGTCCTATAAGAAGAACCAAATGATTTTGGTAAGTCTGTTTGCGTGCTCATTACGCTTTTAACCTCAAAATATTTTTGTGTATCAGTTTTATGTTTGCTACCTCAGCAAGGAGAGGGAGAGCTACAATGAAACTGATCCGAAGACTGGTACCAAGCTCCTGGGGATTGGACACCAAGTAACCATAATGATGATGCCACATGAAATCGTACCCAAGCTCTCTCAACCCATCCCGAACTTTATTAACAGCGTCAAAGACCCGAAAGAAAGTTAGACGAACATTCCGTCCGTTAAGAGAAACAAATTCGAGGTGTTCGTAGCCATTAGCAACTATGGTCAGCATCGGTGATAGAAACGTACTGCGCATGCTCAATAGATCATATCGGGCTTGTTTCCTTTCCGTCGTGTTGTTTAATGTTTCCTTCCAGTTCTTTTCACCAGCTAAATTTTGGTCGAAACTGTTCTCATCTGTCAGTTCCTCTTTGTTAGACAGACGGTAAGTCCAGAATAACTTGTGACTGATACCTTTTTCGGTGGATACATTAGATTTTGGAGCAATATTCCTAACAAGACTTCCTGAAGCAAAAAAGAGAAGAAAGATCAACTCGTTTGCTTGCTCTAATCGAACCGTTGTTAGTCACAAAAAATGTTATTTGTGCCCTCTCGAACTATGTAGAAAGATAGACAGGATTCAGGAGTTGTACAAATTCGTATGGATTCATATCGCACCATGCATAGAACACCATCAAGGTCCTTGACCTCACTACACCACCGAACAGCACTCAATACCGTACCATATCACCCCATACCACACTATACAATGCCAATCCATACCAAACCATACCATGCCTTACGATACCATGCCACGCCATGCCATGCCATACCATACCATACCATACCATGCCTTACAATACCATGCCACGCCATGCCATGCCATGCCATACCATGCCAAGCCATGTCATACCATACCATACCATACCATGCCACGCCATGCCATGCCATACCATACCATACCATACCATACCATACCATGCCACGCCATGCCATTCCATACCATACCATGCCACGCCATGCCATACCATACCATGCCAAGCCATGTCATACCATACCATACCATACCATGCCACGCCATGCCATTCCATACCATACCATGCCACGCCATGCCATACCATACCATGCCAAGCCATGTCATACCATACCATACCATACCATGCCAAGCCATGTCATACCATACCATGCCACGCCATGCCATACCATACCATAGCACACCATCATACCAAAACAAACCACATCATACAAGTCAAACCTTACCATACCATACCAAACCCAAACTACAACAAAACACCTCATACCTTACCTTACCTTACCTTACCAGACCCTACAACACCACACTAAATCATATCATACCATAGCACACCACCGTATTTTGCCAAATTCCATACCATAACCTTACTTAAAGATACTATGCCATACCATACATTTACGAACATTACATTCCTAACTAAAACAAATTTATAAAAAATAATGCAGCATGTTTTACATTAGCATCACACGAAAAGTAGTACGCACCTTTCTTTTCAAGGTCTTTAAGAACTTGTACAAACAATTGTTCAATGTTTCCAAGACTATCAGGAGTGCAAGCACAGGGAAAAGGAAACCCTTTAATTGACCTCCGCACTCGCATTCTACACGACACAACATGCGAAGTGATCAGCTCCTCGCCCCTTATAAGACTTACGTTTTGATCTGCAAACAAGAACAGATCATCATGTTACTTTGGGCGCGGTGAACATACAAACGAAAATGCTTTTCTTAGAAGTAAATCACTTCATTGTTAATTTCATTAAGCATTTCTTGGCCTTTGATCAAGGGATAACTCAAGTGAAGTAGGCATACATTGCACCAAATCAATCGATACTAAATCAACCAGATCAGACTACGCTACACACCACAAATACATTAAGTCACACCGCGCCACGTACACTAATTAGACACCACACTACGCAGAACATCACACCATGTTATAAATACACCACACCGCACTCTACACCATACCGAACCACACTAGGCCACACAATACCACACCATACGCCCTAAAATAATCACACGATACTAAACTGCACCACACTCCACAAAACCCCACCCCAGGTGGCCAAATTTAGCTAAACTTGCAAAATGGAAGGCCGAGAGAAGTTTAACTGCATTATAGGTGACTGTCAAAACATCGATTATTAATAACCTACCTTCGTAATGGCTGTCCGCTTGGTAGAACCCATGGTATTCAGCGATCAGGGGGCCGAACAAGCCAGCAAATAGTTCGTAGGATTCTTCATCCCCTGCCACTAGACCACAAGGATTTCCTCCGTCTTCGCCTTCATTTCCACTGTTTCCAAGGTTGATTGCCTGTTACAAATCATTTTAAAAACACATGTGAGTTGATGTGTAACTACAAATTTTTGTGTCTCTTTCTGACGGATATCTTCCCTCGCAATGAGAGGTAACCTATGCGTCTGCAAACCCCATCACCATCATAGATTCATCCGTCCCCTCTCCACTGCCGGTCTCCCTAATGCTGGCACTAGGTTTGCACAAAACATTTTCATCTTATTTAGTGCATGCGGTCCCTTTTCGGTGACGTAGATAAGTTACTAATTAGAAGCCAACCTTTTACAGTTTACACACCACGAACATCTCTGGTTACAGAACAGTTTTTGTGCTTGCGATGATCACGAAACGCCTTGTTTTTCTAGTAAATTTGGAATACTCTTCAAGGTGTATCAATGCAGTTAATGGGGTCAGTTTGTCCTTCATTTGCCCAGTCCGGCCTACAGAAGTAAACACGACGGCCATGTAGTGAGATATACTACTGCCATGGCGAAGTAAGCACTTTAAATAATAGAAGTAATGCCCGTCTAGACTTTACTTAATTGCAATGTTTACATGATTAAATTTGGTAAACATAAAGATAGACCAACTCGGCGCGTATATGGGCAACCACTAAACAAGCAGACTGTGAGACCCGTTACATTAGTCGGCGCCGTAAATTACCGATGCAGTTGACCCGGCTTGATCAGTATTAGTCCTTGTCAAGCTGCAGTTGTCCTGAGCATGTCAAGGTTAGGCGGTCAAAGCTAGCTAGAGACTCCTCCGCTATAGAGGCGGGCTATCACTCTACATGTAAAAACGTCTTCAGATTTTTTTACCTGAGACAGGGTGAAGCCAAACCTTGTGACCACTTGCTTCAGGCTGTCGTAAACGTCTCGAGTGAGGTACCTGATCAAGGGATTTTCTCGGTTTTTTAAACGCAAACGAATTGCGCGGAATTCCCTGCTCATGTCTGCAAGAAAGCCAAGCCTGTCGTCAACTCTCCCTGCAGTTCAATTATCCAATCATCACTGATCAAGGTTGGTATGTTTTAAAGGAGAGTCAAACAACCGTGGTACATGGTGTTGTATGATGTTCTTTTCTAAGTATGATATCTTTGTTTCACGTGCTAGCTACATGCTTTTGGTTCAAAGCCCCAAACATGTACATGTACAAAGTTCAACTGATTCATATAAACCGGCTTAGATTTTCTTGAAAACCCTGATATTAGAAACTGATAATTAAATATTCTGCTCTCAGCGGGAAATAATAATTGCCTGAACGTTGGAACAACAGTAATCTTCATAGCCTAGCTGCACTTTTTTTTTATATAAGAAAAAAAAAGTCCGAACAAGGAGGCTCGGGCTTCGATGCAAAAATTTAAATGCAAGTTCTATTAAAAAACACAACACATCGCATCACATGTGGCGTTTCATTGCAAGTTTTTCTGCAGCTCACTGTTAGAAACACTGAGTGAGAAGAGAATAAAGTCCAAGCTGTACACAGTACGTTTTTATGACAAAGCTGATGTGCATATTTACCTCGTGTTAGCCTATCACAGCACGCGAAATCAGTCAGCCATATAATGATCGGATATACTAAACGTATGCTGTTGAAATATAATTAACTTTATAACAAGTGCTGTCTAAGAGGTGGTGGTTGATATGATAGCAACAAGAACGATTTAAGAACAGTTGAGGCTCAAATAAAAAAAACCAAAACTTTAGAATGACGAGCGTGCCAAAATTTTCTGGTTCTTATAAAAACTGCTTGTATTGGACAAATAGAGTTCGAAAAGTTTACCATAGGCATAGTTTGTATGTAGCAGCAATGTTGCATAGTTGACCAAACTCGTTGGTTTGTTTTGCAATGTCACGATTTTGTTAAAACTCTATGTATCAAGATATAAAAATTTTGATGACAGTTGGAAAGTATACCGAGTCAGAATGTTACAAAACTAAAAACCTATTACTCGAAAACGTATCAAAAAGTATTTTGATGTTCAAGTCTGAATCTTGCGCTTCAATAGACAGCCTTACATCAAACTTAGAATTTTTTGACATTATTGTGGATAAAAGTTTTGCAATTACTTTGTGAGTTTAGTACTTTTATTTTTTTTATAAGACCCGATGATTATGATTCCGCCCGCTGGACGCTATACTGTCCGTACTATAACATTAACGACATTAACCGTATCCGTGACAGTAACATACTGACAGCAACAGTAACTCGGTAAGAATGAAAACAACAGTTACCATAACAGTAACCATAATTACAACAGTAACCATTCTACCTATAAGGGTTGTTGAGAGATATTAGTTTAAAACGGTTTATGTGTCTTTTAGACATATAACTGTGAACTAGTTTTTGTTACAATCTAGGGCCCGCTGGGAAGGGCAACAAATTAATCAGTTTTAATTGTAAAGTGTAACCTCGTTACACAAAAGTTAACTAACTCTACTAATAGTAAATAGTAATAGTAAATCTCTTATTGCCGTTTTAAACTGATATTCTCAAGTGAAGAAATTATTGGGCCCCAGGAATGCTCACGTCGCTAACTCGTCATCTCAGTAATCTTCTACGTTGCCAGCGTGGTGGTCCCTGATGGTGTAACGGTAAGCATGCCTGACTAGACTACAGGTGGGTTCGATTCCCGCTCGGGGCAATACACCAATTTTTCGGATGAGATAATAATAGTGTGTGGAAAGCCAGAAATTTGAGTCGCTGGGCGACAAACCAACACCAGAATTATAATAGTAAATCCTTACTATTATTATTATTATTATTATCAGTTTCTAATGTTGTTATTAGTATTTTTGTAGTAGTTGTAGTATTGTTAGTTTTATTATTATTATAGTTATTATTGTTTTAAAATAGTCTACTTAAGTTCGTTATTTTTATGAATAACAGCATAACTGTAGCCGTAATCGTAATTAATAGGACCATAAGTGTGACTGGATCCCCGATGCGATGTTTCAATAGTTGCATTGGTGCTCAGTTGCCTACAATTTCCTTTTCGGGGGATTTCTACAAATACGATCATTGATTTTTTAAACAAATACATAAGGTGTTGAAGCGAATACGGTGGATGACGCGACCGCGATAGGTTTTGCAAGTTTTGCAAGCGGATAATCGCGGTATTTCCCCATAAGGAAAGCTCATCATAGAACAACTAATAAGCTAAACTAAAAAACACTTCTGGTAAGAAAGCGCTGACCTGAAAGCTCAAATATCTAACACAAACGTTTTGGTAATTGCTAGTGTACTAAACACGTTAAAATTACCTGCCACGGATAAATCTTCTGATTGCATTTCCGAGTTGGTTTGATGAGTTGCTGCCGCGTAAGTAACCATTCCAACTGTTGCAGTAGAAAAGAGAAATGCGTGCTTCTTTATAAAAGAGAAAGGCATTTGGTTCGCTTTTGGGAGTATGAAGTAGCAAACATTGAGTTGCTGCGTGCTATGCAGTGATTTCATTAGGTCATCAATTGTTGCTAAGGTTTATGTCTAAGACACGCGCGCGGTAAAGCTTGTTTTAGAACAAGTTCAGCTTTGTATATTGACCTGTTCAACAACAAACCGATATCTGGTTGAAAGAGTTATTTAGATAACTAGCAACGTATTTTTAGTAAGTACTTTTTTTTAGAATTTCGCAAAACTGTTACTTCTTTGGAGAAAATTTCATCCTTCCGAATCAAATGAAAAAGTAAAAATTGCTTAGATCTCAGTACAAAAAAGTCGAACGTCCCGCAGTTTATTTATGTCAAGGTCACACGGAAGGTAATCCCTATTTTATCTGCGTCTGACCGACCTGCTGATTTTGAAGCTTTGCAACAAAAAATATAAGTAGTTACAGCAAGTAAATGGAGAAAAACCGTTTAATATCAAACGTTAATTCATTTTTCTTCAACCTCTTATTCATAAATATGTCAAATGTCTTAGAAACCGTCATTGAGCACACTTTAAAATTATAAACAGAGAGTTATCTGAGCTATATGTAGTATATGCTTCGTTTTCAAACCATGCTTTTTGTAGTTATTCCAAACGAAATCAAAATTATTTTACACAAACTGTCATACTTGGCAAAAGTCCGGCCGTAACCTTACAGGTAGTATTCGAAAAGTTCTAAGGCGAAATCTTTTTCACGGATTTTTTTTATGACCAACCGAGCCTAAACGCCGCTAAACGGAAAATGAGTAGGGAATTTCTAAACTCCTACTGGAAAACCGCCAAATATTAACCGATTCTGTTTTGTTTAGCAAGATGACGCGACGGCTCATTTTTGGCACAACGCTAACAGCAACAAATCTTTAGTACTGTTAATGAATTACAATAAAAAGACGAACTTTCAACTGAAAGGGGTGACATCTCGCGTTCTCTCGTTTAAGCTTTATTTTCTAAAATGTGATGACACTTTTGTGTACACGTGGTTAAAAACTCTTATGTAAATGAATTATTCAAAAACGAATAGTGTTAAGAACATAGGTGTATTTTTTTATGAATTTACATGTACTTTCGTGGAAGGTTGTAGCTGGTGCGTCGGGGACGGGAGGAGGTTGCGCGGTTTGCGTTAATTGCATGTAGTTGGGTCTCGAAAACGTCTTGAAACTTGTTTCACCTTTTCTTCTGTGTCAGCTGCATCTAAAGTGTTGATCCAGTTAGTCTCGACTAAGTTTTTTAAAGTGCACATGAATTTCAGTATTAGGTTAGTTTGTGAAAAAGCCACAGGCCGTAAAATATAAAGCGTTCACAGAAAATCGCGAGGGAAATCACTTGTTTATATTAACTGTTTTCGCAAACATCCTTTGATGGCGATCATGTAGCTCAAGTTTTGACAGCTTATCTTCAGAAACGACAAACGTGATGTCAGATACGAGTTGTTCAACATTGTTTGTATCAGCTTCCGAATCAGACAAACAAAGGACGATTAAAGATTACACATTTTCGTTTTATTAAAAAGCATACTTTAATACATTTGAGGCAAGATTGTTTCTACTGACAAATAAAATACTTGTTATTACTTTATACGCAGCTCGACGTTTCTCTGGAACATATTGGTATCAACGCAAGAGGTCGACATAGTTCAATAAAGTATTGCAATTTTGAGACAGCATGCAACCGATCAAACTTTGCTTGAACCTCCCGTCATTCCAAACAAAAAGTTATGGTCATATGGTGTTTGTCTTTAAACATTCCAAGAAATTCACTTATAAAACCCTTCATTCCAAAGTTTTGCCTCAACTGATAGAGCCCAACCCGAAAATAAGCTGAAGTGAATCCTGTAATTGAAGCACTGCAAATTATGACAAATAATAAGCAGGTGGAAAAAAAAGGTTGAAGGTATCTCTAGTAGGGTTTTTACAATACCAGACAGGTCTAACCAAAAAAACAAAAAAAATCCCCCCAAAATCGCCTATGAGTGTTAGTAGAATTCTATAAAAAACCGCCTAAGTTCTAAAAAGTTCCATTTTCTCTCTAAAATCCAGTTAATATTAATATTTTTTACAATCTCTAGATAAATCGTGGATTTAAATTTTGTTAAAGTAAAACGCATTTGAATTGCTGGTGCGCCTCGTTCTTGAAGTTTATCGCATAAAGAAACCTAATTCACAAAACCACCACAAAAATTAAAAGCACATATATACACAAGCTTTTTGTAAATGAAGCAGTTTACTTTTTCGTTAACACCAAACGTCAAAAAATAATCAGATAATATTGTTTCAGAGGTAAAAATTTAATAAGACCATGCTTTATCGTGATTCTTGTTCTTTAAAAACGGTTCAACAACAACAGAAGATCGACAGTCCAGTTTGGACGCTTAATACACATGCATATATGTATCTATTTTGCATTTGTCGTGAGTCAGCAGTTTTCTCTCGCACGTCAACAACAGAATAAACTTTGACAAAAAGAGCAATAAATGATAATTTATCTCCATAAGCCAAGTTTTTTACTCATTCGACCACACAAGTAGCTCGTAATTTATAAAATCTTGAAGATCTTTGTCTTTTTTCTAATAACCTTTGAAAGGTCTAAAGATCTCAAAAGTTAAAGAAGCCAGACCACCGTCCGAGAGGGGACTGAGCTCTAGTCCAATTCCCCGTACTGAGCCAGCTGCCTTACTGTTTTTAATGCAGGCCATTTCACTTCTACCTTGTTAAAATGCATTGCCCTTGGCATCGTGGCTAACATTTGGCTTACAACCAACAATCCGCACGCACTGACAAATAACAGGATACGATTCTCGTTGTTTTAGATAACATTAGCCATATAATAGTGCAAGGCCACACTTAATTTGGAGCCAAGCTCTGTTGTGCGAGCCTTACCACACACGTTTTTTCCGGCTGTAAACTCTTTTTTCTTCCCTTGTATTAGTGTGGTAAAATCTGTATAAATAAAATTTAAAAAAATTATAAACTTCCTAACGCCTAAAGGTCGTAAAAAATCTTACTATAAAAGCACAGACTTTTGGCTTCAAGTTTACATGAACATAATTTGCCAGAATGCTTGGGAAAGAGAGAAAAAATTCGAGGAAAGAGGAAGAAAACAGAAAACAAACTGTTTTCCTTAATAATGCCCCTCACCTGTTCGCAAGTGTGATATATGCTATAAATTTAGAACACTGATATTGAAAACAATGCAAAAAAGGTTTGAATGAGAAAACGTCGTGCAAATACTTGTCGCCACTTTGAATTTTGCGACAATGCCAGCAAGTCTTGTTCCTTTCTAATTTTTTTTTAAATAGGTTTGATAATAACTACATTTACTGGTGTATAATGCGCATTTTTTAATTTTTCTCACAAATTTTGCTATTAAGATTAAGATACGCATTATCAAAGTATACGGAACGTTTTGCTTTCATACGAAGCGATTGCCATAAATGATTACACGAAATACAAAGTCGAACAACTACCAACATCATGAAACTTGGATAAAAAATAAGAAATTGTTTGCCTGCTTCGTATATCACTTCAACCTACGTCCATCAGTCACTCAATTCAAGTCTCGCATGCTTACGATTGAAAGTCTGTTGCTTTTTCTCAAGTATTTCAATGAAAAGATAAAATCGTAAATAATTTTTCTTTATGGTTTTTGTCTTCTCGTAATTTGCACCAATGCAAAAAAAATTGAATGAGAAAAAGATCGATCGTGCAAATACTTGTCACCATTTTGAAACTTGCAACATTGCCTTGTTCCTTCCTAAAATTGTTATAAATAAGTTTTATAAAATGAAAATCTATAGAAATGTGTGACTCAAAATACAACGCTATCAGGTTCATTGAATGTCTACTCTGACGAAGAGCTAACGATCGAAGTGTCAGCTATACACCAGGCCCTCACGGGAGAAGAGCATTTGTGGTTTGTATCATATGAACCCTTGTTAACTTTCTTGAATGCCTATCTCACGAAATGCTATTGTTGCGTACAACTTTTTAGAAACATACAATTTAAATATTATTATAGTATATACAATAGAAAACAGTAAAATATTTTATCTTAGTACCACATAGAGACATTTTTGTCGAATCGACTAACTTGACATTTCATGACTTGCAATACATGTGGAAGCATTGCAATTGCATGCTCCACTCCGCCGCGGGTTTCGCACATATAGTCATTGTTGTTCTCTTCCTTGCGTCTCATTATTAGTTTAAAGTATTATTTATTGAAAGAAAACTTTCCTTCTTCGAGAAGAAATCCACCGACGTCTTGGATTACTAGTCAGGTGTAAAGACCTTACGCCATCGAGACAACCACGTTGGCAGCATAGCTGTTTAACTAAGTGAGCTTTCCTTTTTATTTGGCCACACTCGCCCTCCTTTCTGACTCAGCATGTATGATTTGTAATACAAACAGGGCGGGCGATACACGGGTTACACAGCCATATATATTGGTTTCATGCTACGCACGCTAAAAGCTTTTTTGCACCAGGTGAAGCCTGGAGCCATAGTTAAATAAAAGTTTTACCAAAACAACACGACAACCGGTTTTCTCAATTGAAACAGCAAGCAGCTCAACTCAGGGAATAGTTAAAGAAAAACAGACTAAAACTGAATAGTTCAAAACGAATAAAGTTGCAAAAAGAATTTCGAGCCAATTGTTATTGCTCTAATTTCTCACCATTTTGCGGCGCCGAGGCGCGCGGATTATTTATGTCAGCAGCTTTTGTAATTTTTGCAATTGTGAGTTGTGATCCTTGGCCTGCGAAGCAGAGTGTCGTCAAGTGTGTCGTAATTGCAACCTTTTGTTACAATGACACGCTGCAAGGGCGCCGCTATAGCGGCTGATATTGTCATGAGATGAGAAAAAAGCCATAAAGCTTTCTCATCAAGAACTGAATCCACTAATTTCATTCTTTAGCTGCTGCTATTAAAATATAATTCCTCTCAATTACTGCAGGGGCCAATATGCGGTGAAAAAGGTAAAATGCACTAATTTCTTTTATACGTTGATGAGTAAACGTGTAGCCAAGCATCGTTGAGGTGGTGTTGATTTCGTCAGTGCAACTGGTCATTCAAGAAGGAAAGAGAAAAATCAGGCAGTTGGCAAATTTCTCAGCTAAAACCCACAGGTTAGTATGAAACATTTTACCTATAAAATTGTCGGTTTTTTAAAGAAATTTAAGTTTTGTTGATATGTGTTAACTCTAAATATGGTTATGGTTACTGTATATCAACTGAGGAAATCTTAACAAACGTATTCCATAACTTGTTGTGTGAATGACCAATTTGCTCTATCAAACTGCATCATGCATGTAGACAAAACCCTTCATGAATTATTTTCAAGTTTTTATCTTGAAACCCTTTGGTCAGTTTTATTTGGAGCTTGCACTGTCAAAAGATAAAGATAAGTTACTGTTTTACTTCATTCGTTATGAACAACTGAAAGAAGGTCAGCGAAAAACCCGGTTACACGAAGCAATTTTTCGCAACTCTCAACAGGACTTACAAAAAATCCTTGCGTGTTTCTCCATTTTAAGAAAACTGTAATTGCCTTACACTTTTTGTAAAGTTCAGAGCAAAATAGTAGCGATTTAACATATTCGCCGCAATTTACAATGCTTTGTTGCCGTGAGCCTAAATTGCTCAGAAACTTCTTTGCAAGAAAAATTGCCTCGTAAAATATTTTAGTAATCTTTTACAAGCCAGAAACTTTCCACTTCAACGAATCTAGGTAAATCTGGTTCATAGATTAGGTAAGTGAAACTTAGGTAGCAACCATTCAACAAGGTAACGAGGTCCAGAAAAATGTAAAGCTCTGTTAATGTTGTTTGCTCAGTCGAACTGTTTCCTGATCCAAAACTCTGCCTTATCATCAACCGTTTTCGGGTTAAGTTATGAAAAGAGATTGCATGAAGACACAACGGCTGCTTTTTGTGGGTTGGAGAAGCAAATACGATTCTGGTTACAACATATAATTCCACCTGCTGTTAAATTAACCGACGTATCAGTCTTAATAAAAATTATTCCTTTCTAAACTTAAATGTTGTTTCTTTCTTTCTTCACTTCAAAAACCAACATTATCTTCGCTTTGTTTCCAGCTCATGATCTTTAAACCCGATAAATTCAAAAACATTTCAAGCGACTTTTTTTTATTCCTTTACACTTGAAAACACGCTTTTTACGCCAAACTGAGATTTATCTTTGATGTTTTTGCTCAGTTTGAGTAGTTGTCTTTTTTGTCCGGAAAAACAAAACGTGATGATTCAAAGTGTTGTCGTCTTCCCATTTCCTGCTTTTATATACTTACATTAATATAAACTCAGTTCATGTAGAAAACAGGTAGAGCTTCGTCTGTTAATACCGTTGATGTTAATTTCAAAATTAATATTTAACTCACAATCTTTTTTATTGAACTGCGATTTAAGGTAGTTTTACTCGATTTGTATTTCTTTTCGATGACGCGTCCCAAATGTGTCATTCGCGGCACCTTGCCCGGTACTGATATTGCTCGACCTAATGTCTTCTGGTTGAATATTGGACACATACATTATATAAATCCTGTACTATCACTTGTTTTTGTATTGCAGGTTTTCCCATATATTCCTTTTAAATAAGAGTATCTAGTATTTGGGCTGAGGCTGGATATTCTTTCACTACATACATGCTTTTTTATAAGAACAGTTCTATAAAAACAACGAGGCTCAAATTTACTCAAAAATTAAAAAACAAGCTGAGAACAAGTTAGGCTCGGCTTGAGATGCAACTGTAACTGCAAGTTTTTACTTAAAAAACACAACACATTATGTCGTTACATGTGGTGTTTCATTGCAGGTCTTTTTGCAGATAGCTTAGAAATACTGAGTAAGCAGAGAAATAAATCGAAACTGTGCCGTGTTTTATGACAGTGACCGAAGTATATATACGTCCAATAATAAACCTGATGTAGAAAATAATTAATTTTGTAACAACGTTCGGCAATGAAAAACCAACATGTTTATTCTAGGATTGGAAGCAAGATCAATTCATAAAAAATTGAGACTCAAATCGTGGAAAAACTTAAGAACAACGAATCTCGGCCAAAATTGACTGGTTCTTATAAAAAGAGCGTATATTTAAAACATTTTGAGGATTTTAACTTCGGGCATTATCGGGCGTACACTCATCTGTTGTATTCCATTTGCACAAACCAACCGGAAACATTAACTAACCGCTAACATTACCGGCACGAAATGGCATAATAAATAGGAATGATTTTAAGAAAAAAGGGTGTAAATATGTACGTTACTATAGGTGATGTTGAACTGACAAACTATAGTCCAGAAACAAACTATACTCACGAGTTCTTCTTTTTTCCTCAGCCTCGAATATCTTTTTAGCATAATTTTATTTTTTTTTTGGAAAAAATGATTAATTTATCAATCCTATTATATTAAGACCTTTTCCCCCCAACAATTTTTACAAAACATCAAAAGCTGTTATGCAGATGGCAAACATCAACTGTAGAACTGTGTTCCTGTGATCCAAAATCATGAATACCATTTTTATCGCTAAAAGCTTCTAATTAAAGCTAGAGTGAGGTGTGTTGTTATAATTATGCGATGTATACGAATTACATTAAGCTTAGTAAAATGGACAAATTGACTATTTGCGATCGGTTTCGGTACAACCTTTTTCAAGCCAGTGCTAAACTCAATAGATCTAAAAGCAATTGCCGCTGCGCACAGTCTATTTGTCCGTTTTACCATTCGAAATCTTGCGAGTTTTCACGAAGTGAGCATGCGCGGACAATAACAATATTCTAAACCTCACAATAGTTGCGTCTATTTCTTACAAATCAACGAATCCTCCAATGCAGATACCTCGGCTATACTTTCGATTATAGACACAAAACCTGTCCAAATCACCATTTCATTTAATGATTCTCAGCTCTTAAAAACGTGAGGTTCACTGTTTTATAACTTGAAAAGCAGGCGTCATTTGTGTCATGGGAGTCTCGCCTGCCGGCTTGGCTTCCTCAACCGACCGCGCTAAAGAGAATATCTTTCGGCTTATGTGTATCAGTGCAAGAGCGCCTGCAATGTTCTGCATGTAGGGGTTTTCATATTGTAAGAAATAACTACATAGTGCAAGGTTTGTGGTTGGGTAATGAGTGCTAGCGTTGTTTTGTAACTTTTGGCTATCTTGATAGCTCCAACAACGATGATTTTACTTTCCAATATTTCATTTTGAATTTCGCGCTGTAAGCTAATAAAAAACGGGTGAAGCAAAACTCGGAGATGTTCACTGTACAAAGAACGAGATGTTGACTTGACGACGGCTGAGTGACAACTGAACGTGTGAAACCCCCCAGCCACACTTTTTATACTAAAAATCTCTTGCTTAAGAACGTTTTAGGTCAAAATAGTTAAGAGCATTAAAAATAACACGTTCTTTAGACAAAAGAAAGTGTGTACACTAAATCCAGAAAGAGCTATGTTCAAGCTTGGGACCTGTTTGACTAAAAAAATGAATTTTCGAGGGTCGTGTAGCGATGAAAATAGGCGGTCTTAAGATAAAGCTGCATTGTCTTCATTTCATATATCAATCAACTAACCCAAACCGTCGGCAGACTGTAAAAAGTTTTAAGCACAACTTTAGTTTTAATGGAACCGCATGAAAAAATGACTCGCCAAATTGAATGGACGAAACCACTTTTCAGCATTTGAAAGAGGTAACTGTTTTAGAAGTTTTTCTTAAACACATCGGTATTCTTTTGTCTTAACAATGCTTTTAATTTGATTGGCTGGTACAGACACATAGAGCAAATGGTACTTGGGACATTTCTGACTTTACGAACAAGCAAATAGTATACAAATTGTTATGTTATTTCCTCACATTAAACTTCTAATAATTTTTTTTTCGATACGTCCAATAGTTTGCGAGGTGTGACAAACGAAAATTTTTACCGGAAGTAAAGTTATATGACGCGCGGTGTACTTTAGGAGTGAATTTCTCGAGACATGTTTTGGCTAAAACTACGAAAATGTAAATTATCAATGCCCCCTCAGTTTTTAATCTCATGCTGTCAAATTTGGCAAGTTGATAAATTAATAGCCGAAGATGAAGACAGTCCTGGCGAATTTTGAAATTCCGCTCCAATAATTACTTATGATTCAAACATGGCAGTTTTGTATGCTGCAAAAGGGGAGTTTTCTTCAAATGCCTGTAGAAAGTTAAATACGCTTTCAATCAAAAATTGCCAGGACGGAATTAGAGCAAAATTTGTGCTAAATCTCACAAACTGAAATTAGTTGAAATTGAAACTGACAGCCGCATTGACATCTAGAAGTGAAATAAACGGATTGAATTATGATGCTTGCATTCGTTTATAATCCAAAAGTTTTTCAAAAATTTTTCACCATCGTTTAGATAATTTTATAAGTTTTCCATTGATGTATAGGTTTGTGGGTGTCCGATGCGTGTTAACGGAGTTACATACGGAAAACTGGAAACACCTTCGAAACATTTTTTTAGGAAATTCTATCAGGATTGACAGAGTGCAGGTACATGGCCGCTAACGTTAATTAATGGAGAAAATAAAATAAAAAGTTGAACTTTGATTGAACATGACGTCGAAAACGCTGTTGCCATTGGAACAAGTTCTACCCTCCTCCAGACGCAAATCTTTTGGTAGGTTTTACAAGAACATCAAGAAAGTTCTCAAAATTAGCGTGGTTTTTCTGCGAATTTTAATGCGCTACAACAGTTTTAGATGATCTGTATTATTACTTCATTTTATGAATAACATTAAATAGTGTTTTAGATTTTTGTCTCTAGATTGTTTACAGATGAGTTTTAAACAACTTACTCAACCCGTCAAAGCTTTTTTGTTTAATTTTATCATATGTTTAAATGTAAGTATAAATGCCATATGTAGAGGCACTCAATTAAAAATATTGAATTTTCTCCCTGCCTCTACAAACACAGATATAGTATTTTACCAATACAATCAAATGGCTTGGTTAAAGTACAAAGGTGTGACGTATTTCCAGAACGATGATGTTGATATATAGTGGAATTTCTATGATTGGTGCAAAATTTAGCAGCGCATATTAAAGTTGTAGAAAATAAATAAATTGAGACAAAAGAAATAGCTGAAGCGGACTGTTTATTAATATAGCCCTATAAGTATTTTGAACATGTTCCCGTCCGGCAATGATACCAAAGAAACGCGTCTCCATTTGGAGCTTAGTATCAGGAAAACGAGCAGTGCTATCAGTTGACAAAGATGTGGTCTTTGTAAACAATAAGAGAAAGAAAATATAACAAGTTGAGAAAACAGAAACAATTAACACCGACTAACTTTGTACCCACCAATGGTAACTAAGATTCCAATTTAGAGTTTTTGTTAGCAGGAAATTAAGTAGCGCTATTCGTAAACAATACGACAGACAAAAACAAATAGAAACTGAAATGAAGAAATATTGAAACCAATTTCCCATTAATACAGTAATAATACCCTATTATGTACCTCGTCAATGATAATGATGGTCCTCATTTGAAGCTTTAGTGTAAGGAAGTTTAGTAATGCTGTCAGTTGAAGAAAATATTTTTCTGTATTACCAAGAAGAGAAAGAAGAGATATATATATAAAATAAAAAGTTGAAGCTGAAGTAAACATTGCCCAACTGCAATTGCGTCCGCATTGATGATGACCCTCAATTTGAAACTTAGTATCAGGAAATTGACTAACGTTATTAGTAGAAGCTTACTGATACCTCGGTGCAAGATATTAATTTTTATACATCGTGAAATGAACGCACTGTGCTCAACTAATACCCAAACGTACAGCAAAGAGGTTATTAAACAAGGAAGACATAAACATGTGAAGGTGACTGAGAATTCGTGTTGAGTTCAAGAAGTACAGGCTTATTTTAGTATAAACGATTCTAGAATAGTATCCGGAAGCTCAATAAACTAATGAAGATTGGAGACTGAGGTTTGCATACTGATAACTAAGATACAAAAAACAATGAAAAAATCTGGTTTGTATTTGTGCATTGTTTTATTAGTGAACACCTACAATAAAAGACTTACAAGATGCTTCAATCTTCGCAAATCTGAAAAGCAAAAGAGTTGAAAAAAATGTGCTCATTATCGGAACAATAATTGAATTTTACTATATGAAGTCGGTTTTCTAGCATTTTCTTGGAAAATCACGCATAATCCTCGAAAGCATTTTTCACAACAGGAGAGGTTACTGAAAATTGCTTTGAAGTTTTTGAATGTGTTGATATCTAATTAAGAGTTATACTTTAATATCAGTTTAATTTGTTTTGATCAGCTCGATGGAAGCGAATCTCGTTCTGGGTATATCCTTCCCAGCCATAAAGAAAAAGACGAAAAACCAGGAATTGAAAAGCTGAAACATGATAGTTATCCCGTTTTGTATTTTTCGTTTTTATATTGTTTTACTAACTGTTATAACCTTCCCTTACTATAATACAGACTTTTGTTAATTTGCAAAAATTTTAGGTAAAGCATAAAATAGTCTTTTAAGAAGTTTACAATCAAAAATTGTAAAGTATGGTTTTTGAAAACTCTTTAATTTATGAAGACGGATTTAAATGTAGCTAACCACGAATAAACATATCTTCCTTCTTTTGTGTCGCACCGCAGGAGTTTTGATGTCCAAAGTGTTTTAACATCCGACGAAACTGTGACTGAAGGCTGCAGCACCATTTTGTTTTGCTTTTTTTTGAAAGGAACATCTGAAAAATATGAAAGTACGTTTGGTCCTAGGCCGTAAACATCAAGCATTTAATTACTGGAGAGGACTTAAAACTTAAAACTGAATATTAACTTTATGGTTATCACTAAATCTTTAATCGCTTCTTAATAAATAGGCAACTACGATTCTTAATATGAAATATCTAATATCAGTTTTTTGTAACAATTGCGAACAAAAAACTAGGTGTCGTGAGAATTGCCATCTTATTGACAGATGCGAGGATTAACGCTTTAGCTGTAATGAGTTTCTTAATTCAGACTCCTACAGCGGAAAACAAAGGTTGTAGTTTACATATTAGTTGCAGGTTTGAAGGTTTTGACTTTACATCATTGGGGGGCATCAAAACAGTATGTAACTCAAAGAATGAAGAATCGCTTTGTTGAATATTATCCACGAAATTTAGGTTTTTCCCTAGAATCAAGTGTATGCGAAATTACAAGAACAACAAGCAACACTTTAAGGTAAGTTAGGTATAAAACTGCAGTATTTTGCAAAGTTCAAAAGAGTCAGTGAAAACATTGTCAAAAAATTTTTAGGAAAACGTTCTTCCTTCCCAGTGTTTTATACTAAGTGGTCTTGTAGAAATTTTACAATCCGATCATACTTACAGCTTAACACTTTATTCAGCTGTTGTTTTCTTCCTTTTTAAGCTCAAAGTTGCTTGCAATAAACTTGCTGTAGAATAATGAAGAACCACCAAAACTGTGACATGCAAAATGTTAAAAACAGACAGAAGTGACGACTTATTAGTTTCATTATTACTATCACTAGGAACAACACAGGAAGATACAGAAGTTGGGAAAATATATTTTAAAGTTTAGGTGAGCCTTGCAACAACAACGTACAAATTAAAACGACGCATTCAATATAGTTTTAACGTGCTCGGTTTTGTTCGATTGACTGTGGGATCAGATAAAATATCTTTGGTGTTTCAAAACCCAGTCGATTGAGCTCTTTATTTTACAGAGAAATATTTTCTGCTGCTGCATAAAAGAAACCTTGGCTTGTTGTCAGTTTTCCAATACTGTAGCGTTTTCTACCCTTGAAGCATAAAGTTTTACAGTTCTCTGTGTTTCCTCAACTTCTAAACTAAAAATTGACCAAAATGTTTCAGAAATTACTTGGGTCGACAAAACTGATATTTTCAAGTGCAAGAACCACAATTGTCATGAGTGAAAAGGCGAGTTGTACATTTCCCTATTAATTTTTCCACAAGGTTTCTTTGTCGAACTCCAACTTCCCTTTGAAACTTCTCACCGTTTATCGACATCTTCATTACGGAGAACAAAAAAGACAATGTAACTAGATATTAGAACTAGAGCAGTGAACTGAATTTGTTGGTGTGCGAACCGAATGTCAAAAAGAACTTCTCAAAAAAAATTTCACTTAACGAAAAGTCAGTTTTTGTAATCCTTTTCAGTGTAGCAAATATGATAAAAATTCGTGTTTAATGACAAATGCCATGTCTGCTCACGTGGTGTAGCAAAGAAGGCATTTTATGTTTGCTATAGGAGCAACATGTGCTTACATCACGTTTGCCACACTGGCAAAATGGGAAAATACTTTTGACGACTGAAACCAGTAAGCGACCTTTAAGCACAAGAATATTGCGAGTGATTCTTCGTAGGCTTGTGAATCAAGTCTATTTTCTCTCAGAAGTGTAACAATTACAAGTTAACATAAGAAATCAACCAGTGCACTTCTATAAAGAAGCCTACGATAAGCAAACGATGTACGCCGCGGGGGTTTGGACTACAAAGGCCAGATGCATTTCACGCCACCTTCAAGCGAAAAAGTTTCAATTTATCCTCGACATTTTAATCACCGGATTTAATTAAGCAAACAACTACTTGGGAACAAAAACTATTTGCCCAACGGGACTGAAAAAGCTTGTAACTAGTATCGCCGAGTCCGATACTACTGAAATATTTTATCCACATGTGCACTGCTTGTGAGTAATGACTTAAAACGAGAAGGGGCTTTTAAAGTTATGTCTACTAGGTATTGCGTGGTTCATTTGAATATCTCCAGAATTGTTATTTTGTAACCTTTCCAAGGATTGCATACACAGAAAACGTCGCCACCCTCAATGGAAAAGGCAGATATTCTGTTGTAGATTCTATTCGCCATTCCAGGTACGAAAAATAACTTTGTCCTCCAGAGGCTCCCGGAAAACAGTGCAACAAATCGTATTAACGATTAGCAGAAAAATGTGTAAAGGGATCAAACGCATGATAGCGTCGATTTATTACATTTACTAAATGCCTTACAGTTTTTTCTTTCTCATAGGTTCTAGAGAACTGATTGTTTGAATGATTGATTGATTGATTGACTTATTGAATGATCGATCGACAACAACAATAACAACCAGCCGTTTGTTTCCATATTCTTTGTAATACTTTACATATCAATTATTTCTAGATTATAGATGTTTGACATCCAAAAAGGAAGCTAATCTAGTATGTCTGGTGCCCATGGAGAATATGCGGCGTTTAACTTTAAGAATATTTTAGTTGAGTTATACTTGAGATAAAATTTCAGATTTTACACTATTTAGAAGTCGATTGTGTTTAGAAGTCAGGAACTAGTTGAACAGGGTGTGAGGTTTGAATTGAGCAATGAACAAGTGTTTCAAAATTTTTGTTGAATGCTGACACAACCTGGTTACTATTGATTGGAATTCTTGCTCTAAACTTTGCCTTCATTTTCCTGACGCTAACTTAACAGCATTAACATATTCTTTCAATCTGCGCCTGATGAACGCCCTCGTTTAGCAGCAGTTACAAGTTTTAGTAATAAATTAGAGAAAAGTCGGAATGACGTGGAGATGAAACAAATGCCTAATAACCTGGCTGCATAAAAAAACTGCTTTCACTCCGAATTAAACCCCCATACTACGATCTAACCGACTATAGTTAAGCAAAATACTACATTAATAGGTACGATAAGTGGGATAACACGAGAAATGTATCTTTGAGAATCTTGAATGCATTATATAATCGCCCCATCACCTCTTATATTATAAACATTGATAGATAAGACTAGTTTAGAATTAGCACATTGTTTTACAACTCTCGTGTCGGCCAGTAAAAAACAAACAAGCACTTTATCAACGCCAACATTTCCGGATATCAATATCTGTCTGGCAAACACTGCCTTTAGTTGAATATATTCTTGGAGTTTTGGAGGCTGCACTGAGAATAGGATAGTGATAAGCTCTATGCACAACTGATTGCATTTTTAACCAACTGATTGAGTGACTGGACAATCGTACTCGTGAAAGATCATGCAAACAGGTTTTGCAACGAGGAAAGATAAGTTTACTTATTTAAATGTAAATATGGAGATGAAAGCAAACAATACTGCACAACTCTGTGGGTAAAGATCGCAGCCCTTTCGTGCTTCTGGGCTTGAACTTATCGATATATGGTTAGTATATTGTCTTTAAAACTATTTTAACTGTTAAGTGCCTTTTATGAAACATATTTCATTATCGAGTGCCCATATTTTCTACTTCAATTGTAATGTGAATTAAACTGCTTGTAAGATGTAGGAGCTTCGAATCAGTTTTAGCTGATAGCTGAGAATGACTTAGAAGTTGATTTCTCCTTTCTTGAGTTGAGATGAAGCAGGCTTTTTTCTCTCGGTAGTATTTATTGCTAACTATATCGGTCAGTTTATAACTTCTTTAATTCTTTCACAGCAACGTGAAAATCGTCTTTCAACTGAGTTTTAAAACCGTTGTATGAGCGTGTACGCAGTATATAAATAGCAATATTTGAATAAAGAATATGCTAATGTTTTAATGTTAAGACAAATAATGCTAAATATAACAACTAGGCAATTTTTTTTGGCAGGCCGATTGTTTCCAGGTTTCCGCAACACCCTTTTAGTAAAGCAATAAGCTTTAAAAAGTTATCAATCATGAATATGAAACGCATGTGATTTCCAAGAGAACAAAACTAAAGTGTGTTTATTGCACATCAGTGGCGTAGAAACCCAAAAGCGTTAGCGCAAAGAGACACGCTTCAGTTGGTAACATCGAAGTGCTGATGTAAAACTCTATTCGTACGAAGAATGGAAGACTGTTTTCCTCTTTGGAATGACAATTTTCGCAACATTGAACGTAATGTTTTGCTTAAGCGTATTGTTTTTGTGTAAGTGGTTACGCGCGTGTCTAGATATGTGTGCGTGTTCGTTCAACATGCGTTAGCTGTTATGTCGTCTAGTGTAAGTCTACGTTTAAAAAGAATGGAAATTATTGTCCCTTAGTCAATTGTATATGAAACGAAAGTAGTTCCTCACAGCTGAGATGAAAAAATCTAGGTTTAGCATAAAATACGAGTTGCCGATTGCATCGTCAGTCAAACCTAGTGGCCATTGAGAACACAAATGTACAGTAAACGAAAGTGCTGTCGGTTTTCGTTTGTCTTAACTTTTTTGTTTTAAATTATATATTTTACCGATTTATCTGTGCATGGAACGAGGACTAAATAAACTTACAAGATTTTCTTTATTCCAAATTTACTCTCGTCTTTGCATGCTGAATTGGCATCTTCGTGCCGTTTAGGTATAGTCAATATTTGTTTTGATCACTGATCCAGCATACCATAATTAAAAGGTGCTAAAAAAATGTTTTAGTCTTAATAATTTGTATAAAAAGTAACCAAACATGATAGTTTTGACTGAAATGTTTTCAATATGATGGCAGTATTATGCAAATCTTAAAGGCCCGTTCCATGCCCAATATTTACGGCGGTTTTACGCGCGATTTTTAGCAAACAAAGTCGCACCAGTATTGCGGTGAAATTTGAACATGTTCACAAATCTACGGTATCGCAGTGACATGAAATTCGGAAAATTGCAGTAAAATCGCCGGTTGTTCACACGTGCGAATTTTTCTCGCCATCGAAATAGCCGAAAAAATGCACTAACTGGAGTATTTCAGTTTTATTGATGCTCTAAAATAGTACCGTTTTCTCACTGATTCACTTGTTGGCTATATGCTAACATAATTATTCACCTTATTGTCGGTGAAATCCCAGGATGTTCCCCTCCACTTCGGTAAATAAGTACTCGCTAGTCACCAGCGCTGAGGGGCATAATTTTTTTAGGATTTGCCCAAACAGTGAATAGACATGGAGAATTTCAGTTTTATTGATGCTCTAAAATAGTGAAAAATGCCTTTTATCTGAAAAAAAGCGCGCTTACCGTCAGGCATGAATGATAAAAAGTAAATAGCGAGTAATTACTGACCGAAGTGGATGTGAATATCCTGGGCTTTCACTTACACTGAGGTGAATAAAAACGTTAGCATATACCCAACCAGTGAATCAGTGAGAAACGGGCTTTGAAAATATCAATTAATAAACATTTTTAAAGCCCGTTTTCTCACTGATTCACTGGTTGGGTATAAGCTAACTTTATTATTCACCGGTACCGCGCGCTCACGATCGCTAGTCAGTGAATATCCAGGATATTCACTGATTAGTGAATCAATCACAGCGCGCGAAAAACACTATTCACTGGTTGGGTATATGCTAACGGTGGATATCTACTTTTTATGGTTCAATAAGAGCGCGCGTAAAGTGCTATTTACTTGATAGGCAATAACTAACTTACCATCTAACTTCTCACAGCTCCTCAATCAGCTTATTACTTTTTCAGTTCGTACCACACTACTTTCGATACAGCTGTTTCCAGCTGTATTTGAACTTTAGCAAAGATAACACCTGTTGTAATTGCGTTGTTAGTCACAATTTAAAACTTACTTGAAAAGGAAATAACCCGAGTCACGAAAAATTGCTGGACTGCATCGTTCGCTTTTCGGATGGACGATGGAGTCCTGATATTTTTTAAAAGAAAAATCTTGATCTTAAAAGATGTAGCTATATAAAAACGTTATTTGAGGATTAGTTAAATTGTTAACCAATTAGTTCACGATCTTTGATCTTTGAAATCGGTGACTATTGAAGCTAGATATAAGATACGGTCACGATGTCATATTCACGCACACGAACACGGTTGCTATCTCCTATAATCACATATTACCTTATAGTTACAGGATTAAACCCAATCCTGCAGTGACTAACACGTGCTCTACTCTTCAAATATATTCAGTCTGTTATCCATGATGCACTTGGACTGATTCGAACCAGGTCCTGCTGTTGGTTATATGCCACAGAATCATCAATTACTTTTCGTGCTTCCCGTTGGTTTGAAGGAAAGGAAAATAGCAACTACACACAAAATTTTACCAATTATGAAAAACACTTTTTAAAATGTTCTTTAAGACACTTAAGGTTGTATAAAATCCTTAAAAT
>JAOBRG010336139.1:0-15093 GCA_027574985.1 Umimayanthus nakama
GCAAGATTTTCCTATCTCTGACCACGGTCACGGTAACCTGCGCTGCTTCGCCTCTGGTTCGCCCCTTGGTGTGCTTGTCCGTTGGAGGAAAAAATAAATAAGTTATTTACCGGCTTTTGGTCGGTCCGTACAGGGAAAAACTGTGACCTCGGCCTGAATATGCTGACCTCGGCCCAGAGGCCTCGGTCAGTATATTCAGACGTCGCTCACAGTTTTTCCCTATACGGACCTCCCAGCCGGTAAATAACATATAAGTATTACATTTGTGTAGAGTATTTAGTATTAATATCCCATGTAACTTAACGGCCTTCTGCTTGATGGTTTGAGCGTTACATTTTGTTCATGAATGCTACGAATTATCCGTCCAGAGTAAAATGAAAAACAGTCCAGACAAAAAAAATACCGTCTGAGACGAATATTAGGAAATCTTTCAGATTTGACATATTAACAAACAGGTGAAATCAGACGAATTATAAGTCTCAAATTTCATCTGTCTCATATTCAGCCCACGCGAGTTGTTCTGAGATGAGTTATCAATCTCTATTATTTTTTTTTGGTTTCTCAGGACTTCGCGTTGGCTGGTGAAGACAACCGTGGAATCTACAGCGAAACTCTGTAATCATAAAGCTGGTCCAGCTTCATTGGCTCGGAGTTTCTTTTGCTCTTTCAAAATCTGGTGTCATAGCGACAAAAGCCAAGAGCAGAAACAGGGCAAAAGCAGTAGCTCCTATTTCATAGAATGAAGCAAGCACGAGCGCAAGGATCAAAACTTTAGTAGAGGGGATATGCGGAGGGGTTTTAGGGTACAAGTGGAGGTGTAGTGAGGGGTTTAGAAAACACATTGTGATATTAACAATTAAGTTTGCAACTCATCTTTGGTAGTTAGCTGTGTAGGATCAACTTCTTTATTTTCATAACTCAAAGAGCTATTTTTTCTGGATAATGTAAGGAGAAGATACATGCTGATATACTGACCGGCAGGGTCTAAAAGATTAATACTGTTTAAATAGTAGGAAAGTTGACGTTTTAAAAATCCAACAAAAAGGCCTCGTTTCTCATGAAGACGCTCCCATCAAATCAGCCGTTTTTGTGATTAACGTGTTATGTGGAAATGGGCGGGTAAAAAGATACCTCATGCATCTGATTTTCTTTCCTCGTTTTACCGTCTAAGTTCACGGATTTTCAAGACGAATTATCCGTCTGAGAAACCAAATTAGACAGGTGTTTGCTTGAGTTTGTGACCTCCCAAAACATTTGGTGATTGGCAACAGAAAAGCAGCGGTGGAAACTCACAACGTCGTCAAAGGTTCCACCACGAGTTTGCACAACTTCAGTGAAAGAATAGCACTTGGAATGAAAAACAGAAACGGTTAATATGGGGTTATATGGTACCACTGCTATGCCATATCTTGACAAGGAGACCGAACCAGGACCCGTAAGAGTTCCCAGAGATAGACAAAGACCAAGTGAAATAAGTTTTTGTCTAGCCTCCAAGGCGCTTAAGGCAGTCACCTTGGTTCCTTTACAACAAGCCCAAAAGAAACTTCTTTGGAGCCTAACTTTTGTCTAGTAGATCGATTTTACTTTATGATTGTTTTTGTTTTTGTTTGTTTTTCTTCCGAACGAGTATTACAATGTTTACTTTGCTTTTACTTTAGAAACTCCCGTCTCGTCATAAGTTTATTTTTGTCTGGTATAAATTATTGGTTTATAGTAACACGATACCAGTGGTCTGTATCGTGTTGACACTAATTCCCTTCTCAGACGAGCTATCAAACGGCTAACAGATGCCAACAAATCCTTTTATTAAACACTACTACATCCACGCCCTGGCCAAAAATCCCAGTCTTTGGACACCTTCAGAAGAAAACCCACCCCTGCCTCCCCTCTTTAAGTGTTACCACTACAATGATGTCGACTTTTAATCGTTCTTCCACTATTTTTTCGAGCCTTCAGTAATTATTGGGTAGGGATTAGGGGAGGGGGGGGGGAGAAGGAAGGCTTGTGTCCAATGTTTTTAGGTGAGAATCTGCTCCCGATCGTTCGAAAATTGTTTAATATAAAACATTTGGTTTTAGTAAAGTATTGAAATACACTCCAAGGAAATCAGAACTGACAAGCCTTAAACCAATCTTTAGGGAGGAACTTCCTTGGAGCGAACCTACTTCCGAAAAACCGACCCTGGACCCTGGTCGTAAGCCCTGAATAAGTTGACATCGGCTCCATATTACTGTGCATAATGTGTGACCCCAGGAGCCCATCAATAGAGATCAGTCTGCTCCGACGAAGGGGTAACGCTCGAAACGTTAGCTAAACACTGTACCCCACAGGCGAAAAACATACCATATCAACTTTTGTTGATCAAACCCATTTATTTGCCCATCAATAGAGGCCTCTTTCTCACAAGTTTTTTGACTGAACGCTTTTCCGAGTAGCTTTATTTTTAGAGCGGCTCTCAGGGGAGTTTTCGCACGCACACATGCAGTTCAAAGGCTCAATCAAAACAGAGCTGGGAAGAGTACTGCCTTAATTTCGCGCGCGTCTCGTTGGGGAAAGTGAGGTAAAACAATACACTCTATTTTGCTCTGTTTTACTAGATCTTTGAACTGTGTGCGTGCGAAACCTCCCCTGAGAGCCGTTCTATAAATAAGTCTACTCGGTAAAGGGTTGACTCGGAGGCATAGTAGGGGAGGTATATGCTCCTGGTGACGCCCACTGGATACTGCAGGCGCAGTGACTATGTTTTGCGGTAAGGGGATTGCCATAAAAGTTGTTGGATGAAGCGAAGGGGGGAAGAACGGTTGTCGCTGCTGCACAGGAATTCATATAATGCAACGCGCAACGTTAACTTTACTTCAACAATGTCACCTCTAACCAAATTTGGAGCGTGGCTCCATAGCACGGTGCGTAATGTGTGACACCAACAGGAAATCGCATGCGCAGTGACTATGTTTTGCGGTAAAGCGATTGTCATACAAAATGGTTGAATGCCACGAAGGATCACTGCTGCACGGGAATTCAGATAACGCCATGCGCAGTGTTAGTTTTACTTTCAATGATGTCGTCTTAACTTTTACCAAAATTAGAGACGGCTCGGCAAAAATGTTAAATAATTGTTTTGCGATCGAGAATGTAATAAAATTTCCGAAAGCTGATAACGTAAAGAGTACACATTTGGTAATGAAATTTAGGCGCTCGCAGATGTGAAAACAGTGGAGGACAGCTTCATCTTTTCCAACGGTCTCCGTACAACTGAGTTCGTTGAATGATTCGATTTTTTTTTATTTGTTGCTTCTATATAGCCGTTAGTTTTCGATTTGAGCGAGTTTGTTGCTCTGTATAATTGAACGTTTTAGAAGAGACTTCAATCGCCAAACTATTATTTTGTGCCGGTAAATTTAAGTCCTGCGTAAGATAACAGAAAATCAAAACACTGGGAAAGTTATTAAGACGTCTTACTGTTGATATATATGAAGACTAGGCATTACAAGGACTTGACAAGTATTAGGACAGACCGGCTCTTTCATTAGGGATTAAGGGCATGGCATGATTTAGGTCGATTTAGTCATGCAGACTACCTTACCAAGCGGCGCAACAGCGCGACGCACTATTTATATATAGCTATAATATATTTCGGTCGGCTGCCAAAAGTAGAAGTTGAACATTTTCCTGAAATAATTATTTCCATTGCACAGCCCATATCATGACACTTTTCAAGCTATTTCAGGAAAGGACACACGTTTCAGAATTTCTGATATCGGTCCTTCTAGCTTTGATAGTAGAAACATCACAGATTTTCATTCTTGTTTATCTGTGTTTTAATTTAGTAAAAAAAGCATAGAATCTCGAGTTTTAAGAAGTTATTTTTAGACACTTATCATCTTTGCAAACTAAACTTAACTGAAATAAAGTTATGTTAAAGACTGGCATGGACAGGGTTTAGAAAGTGAAAGACATTGTTCATTGAATTTTTTTGAAAACAACGTTGCTCATATTCTTCGGCCCCATATAACTTCAACCAATATTTGGGATTGGCTAGGGTGTAACCATAGAATCTCGAGTTTTAAGAAGTTATTTTTAGACACGTATCATCTTTGTAAACTAAACTTAACTTAAGCGAAGTTGTTTTAGAGACTGGCATGGGTTTAGAAAGCAGAAGACTTTGTTCATTGAATTTTTGTCAAAACGTTGCTCGGCTCCTTCGGCCCCATATAACTTCAACCAATATTTGGGATAAGCTAGGGTGTAACCATAGTGAAAAAAGTAAGCGCTGTACAAACAACGAGCAAATATTGATCGATTTGCAAGAGGCCTCGTTCTTCTGTAGGACAATATACCTCCCGCGTTGAATTTGCTCACAACTGTAATTGTTTGATGTGGCGGGGCTTAAATGATTACAAGCGACCTCTCCCCCACCCCACCCCACTTAACTTCAAGTTTGTTCTTCTTTGTCTGCATGCTACAAGTAAACATAAGCACGCAATAAGCGATCTTTAGTTTCATTTCATGTTAACAACCTTGCAGGGAAGGTCACGCTACAACCAGATTCGGTCGAGAACAAGGATCGTCTGTTGGACTGAGAACTGAACAATGTCGCTGTTGGAAGTTTTAGTTTTTAGCCTGATTGCAACTGTTTACAGAGTGTGTGCCTTACCACAGCCAGAATTGGCAGGGTTAAGCAAAGCTGGATTTCTACAGTCAAGTAAAGTAAGTAGACTTTTATGTTAACACGGGTAGGTTTTGACCTCAGATGTAATTGCTCATGCAGTTGTTAGTTAATAAAAACTAACCTTGTTCGCGACATATTTGACATCATAAATTTATCGGAGAAAGTTCTTGAGGCTGAAAACATTTCTATGTTCCCTTTTTATAAAGCTAATAGCCACGGCCGAGCCTGGACATTTCTTTTATAACAAACCCGGTGAGAAATACCATTACTAACCACCACGGTTTATCAAAGGTCATCTGCATAGACCATTAAACACTTGGCGATCGGATCAAAGAAACTTTTTCAGCGCGCTCCAGAGAGTAAGTAACGATCCTCTTAGCTACGCACTTAAAGAGAAGCATTTTTTAAAAGACTGCTGAGTGCTTTCGAAAGTTGATGGTTCTTAGTGTTCCGAAATCGAAAGGCTGGAAAAGCTATTATTCTGCCGGCGGAAAAGCGACGGAACAGCAGCGGATAGTCATTATTATATCAGCCACCAGTGCTATTCGGTCCTATTCTAGCATTGGCCGCAAGGCAGTCGTTTATTTGCGAGGGGTACTACACCAAGGTGGCTTAAAAAATTTTGTTTTTCGTCACGGATACGAAGAACTCTCCCACTCGCAATCGAAAAATCAATGAGAACGAATGTTTCTTGTTCTTTGCTGTATGCTTCTACTTCAAATGCGAAATCATATCTCATTGATCATGAATGTCAACGGTCGGTTTGATTTTGGTATTTACAATCAGCTCGTTAATCATATCAACCCCTATTTCAGAAACAACAGTTTTGTACCCATTTTCTTACAGTACATAGTTGTAATAAACGGACTGTTATGTCAGTATATCGCCGCCAACCTTTTTTAGTATATTTCATGCGTGTTGATATCTGTGTAATTAAATTAAAAATTCTTTCTACCTTTCCCTTTACTAAAGCTGCGTGTCTGCCGATGCTATATTTAATACTTAATATTGGTGGCCACACAGTGGAATAAACTAGAAATGGTACTGTTTTGCCTAGTTGCGATGAAACCGCTACCTCAGTCAACGAAGTCGGTCGAATATTATCTTCTGAAGACAACCAGTTTCAGTATTAGTCTTTCAAAACAGAACTCAAGTGTTTACGGAAGTGCACATTTATTTAATGAAAATTGATGGGAGTTCATACACTTTTCCGTTTTTTGTACACTAATAATGCAATTACAATATAAATCAAATGGAGTTAGAGTCAAATGTAGTGCACTGGTATTGCAGTAAAGTTCAAATTTGGAAGTCTTTAGTTATGTCACTCTGTCTCGAAAGCATTGCAGAGTTAAATATAGCTCTTACATTTCCTACGAAGTATTCAAAGAATTTGCTGTTGAAGGCGAATTTGGTGTGTGCTGGTTTGCCTTCACTCGTTTTGCTAAATAGTAAACCAATTTAAGAAGGAGAGCAGTGAAAACTTGCCTCGAAAGCTTCGTTCCATGCACAGATAAAACAAAATGACGGTCAATTTTAGATTTATTTGAACACTTGCACTACAGTCTTTAATTATGTATCAGTATTGTTCGAGCCTTCACTTCTGCCATACCAACTGTATTCTACAATACACTTTTTGCTTAATAAGAAATTTTTAATATAAAAGTAAGCTTAATCCCACTGAAATTGACAACTTCATTAGACCAAACTAAGGCTTAAAATAAGTAAAAACCTTCTGTTTGTATAGAAAATTGAAGGAATTGTACAGAACATGAAATAACAATTTAAGGTTGAATTATCGCAACGTTTTAGAATATTCACTTATCAGATGTCAGCTTCATAAAGTTAAAGAGTAATATAAAGTGTTAAATTTTCTCTTAAGAGCCTTCACCAATGGGTTGTGACTTATGTTTCTTTTCAGAGGCATTTGTTACAGTCTATCAAAATATCTGCTCACAACGCCAGTCTTTCAAAGCGTGCGCCATATATTTGATCCGCGCAATTAGTCAACTTTTTTCAATAACCGACGCCACAAGGGGATTTATCTTTTCAGTTAGAGAAACAAACTGCTTGTTATACTCGAACCTGTATCCGGATCGGAAATTCCTGCCCTTGTGGAGAAGAGAAACGTAGCGGATGAATGTTTTAGTGCAGTAATAAATTAGGTAATTACATGCCATTCTTTACCCAAAACTCAAGCACCGCTAACTAAGTAATTGTTTTAAAACTTTATATCGTCTTTATTCCCCAAAGTTCGAGTTTCTGTCCGTTATAATCAAATCAATATCAATTTACTGATCACCCTCCAACAAATAGTAAGTTTAACAAGCCATAACTTTCAAGTAAAAAAAAGAAATAGTTATACGAAACACATCGTAGTACGAAAGATTCTACTCCTTTTAATGCAGTTTTGCTCGCTTTAGCTGAACTTGTAAAGCATAACACGCATTTTTTTTTATAAGAACAAGTTTTTAAGAACGAGACGCAAATTTGCCCAAAAAGTAAGAACAAGCTCAGAACAGTTGTGGCTCGGCTTCAGATGCAAATGTAACTCCAAAGATTTGGTTGAGGAATACATCGCGTCATTACGTGTGCCATTTCGTTGCAGGTCTTTCTGTAGTTAGAAACACTTTGTGAGCGGAGAAAATTTTAAAAACGGGCCGCACGTGTTTTGTGACAGTACCGAAGCGTATAGTTAACGTTATGGGAACAAGAACAATTTAAGAACAGCTGAGGCTCGAAATGAGCAAAAACTGAAGAACAACGAGCCTCGGCCAAAACTTACTGGTTCTAAAAAAAGCGTGTAAAGCCAAAAGGCGCAGCTTTAGTTGAATCTTGCAGAAGTTTAAGCTAATCACTTGGACTTCCAGTTATTTCTGTTTACATAAGCTCAATGACACATCATCAATGGTGTTCTAGACAGTTCCATAACATATTTTGAAAATTTATTACCTTGCAAATACAGTTTGATCAGTATCGATTCAGGGCATGTCAAATGTTATCGTATAATATACAGCAATATCACACAGAAACACAGAATAGATTAATAACATGCGGTTTTTAGGTGTTACGTGTGAATGCATGACGTATGGCCTCCTGCGCCAGCAAGACGGATAAAATTCAAAAGGCAATTGAAAGAGACAAAAAAGATGCTGTATGATAGTTAATTTAAGCAACAGAATGCTTAAATGTCTGGGTACGAAGGAGAGATAACATGTGCTAAAGTAGTCGCGTGTATTCTATCTTAAGGTTACCGTTCACCTTGAGCGGTGTTTTCAGTTTTCCGTATGTAACTCCGTTAATACGCATCGGATACCCACAAATCTCTATATCAATGGAAAGCTTATGAAATTATCCCAAGTGATAGTGAAAACATTGTTTAAAAGTTTTGGTTATAAACGAATGCGAGCATCGTAATTCCAACTATTTATTTCACTTCTGGACGTCAACTAATGCGGCTGTCAGTTTCAATTTCAACCATTTTTAGTTTGTTTTTGAGATTCAACACAATTTTTACTCCAATTCTGTCCTGGCGATTATTAATTAATTGCGTCGTTAATTTTCTAAAGGAATTTGAAGAAAATCCTTATTTGCAGCGTACAAACCTGTCCTAATCGAGTCATAAAATGATTGGAGCGGAAGTTCGAAATTCGCCAGGACGGTTTTCATCTGCAGCTATTGTTTTATGAACTTGCCAAATTTGACAGCATGAAGTTAAAAATTGAAGGAGCATTGATCCTTTACGTTGTCGCAGTTTTAGCCAAAACATGTCTCGAGAAACTCACTCCTAAATTACGCCGCACGTCATACAATTTCACTTCCGGTAAAAACTCTCGTTCGTCATATCTCGCAAACTGTTAGACGAATTGGAAAACATTTTTTCCTACTAGAAGCTCATTTAATGTATTTTTACTTTCTGTAAAAATCTCAATTTCGAAATTTTGAACCGTTCCAACGTAAACGGTAGCTTTAAGTTCACCACAGGCTTCTTATGCAGTCAAAGTCTAGCAAACTCGGTGAACTTACTTATCTCAGTTGCTGCTGCTTTTCTTGTCACACAAGGTTCACCAACTCAAGCTATTATAAAGATAACAATTGTATTTCATTTTTAAGTATATTTATCATGCGAACGCTCCAAACTAGTCTGTTTCTTTTCTCGTGTTAGTCCTTGTTAGTACCGCACAATAGAAAAAGAGAAGCTTCACACGTTCTATCTCAGTACATCGACACGCATTTCTAACGCCTTTTATTGTTCTCCAGAACTGGGCGTATCTGTCTCAATTCTGCTTTGGTTCGGAGAAGGGAGCGATGGTTAGGTTGGAATATGACATATCATACCCAAAGGTAGGATGTATGTCTCATAACATAATATAACCGGATAACATAACATAATATAACATAACATAACACATCACAACACAAAACAATATAACACAACACAACACAACACAACACAACATATCATAACATAACACAACATAACATTTCATAACATAACATATCATAACATAACACGACACAACACAACACAAAATAACACAACACAACACAACACAACGCAACACAACATATCATATCATAACATAACGTAACGCAACACAACACAACAAAACATAACATAACATAAAATAACATAACATACGACGCATTACGACATACCAGGACAGGATAGGACATAATGTAATGTAATGTACGTAACGTAACGTAATGTAGCGTAATGAAATGAAAAAGATTGGTAAGAAATATTCATTTCTATATTTTCCTATTCTTAGGGTTTCTGTTGTCAAAACATTCTAATCTATGATGAATATGATTGGCCCGAGGTACAACATAACAACACTGCGGTAAGTGAATTAATAGTTTCCTTACACTGTCTTTTTTTTTCTGTGTATGGACATTTTGTTTTTTGTTCTTGCCTTCTTCTGAAAAATATTCTTTTTTTCTGTCCTCCCAGAGCTGTGAGGCCAAAGAACGGGTGCTCGTACCGAACCAATCTCAACGAATCATAAATCTTACCGAGAGTTATCGTCACTCGGGCTGTTCGTCTGCACCTCAGGACGGAAATATCGAATGTAAAAGTGAGAACCAATTTACCTCAACAAAAACGATAACAACTGTACATTTTACCATAATGCCTTGCGAGCCTGACATTGCTATTAGGGACGAGGAAAATCTATATATCCTTAGGAAACTCGTCCATGTACTAACAGATGTTGTGTATGAGGGTGGGGGTCTGGAGCTGACTGTATTTTTGTGTAACAATAACATTAATAATTACGACAACGATAGCAATAGCGAAAACGATGGCCGATAGCGATAGAAATATCGATAACAATTACGATGACGTTAACAATACGATAACGATAGCGATAACGATAGTCGATAGCGATATCGAAATAAATTACGATAACATTAACAGTTACGATAACGATAGCGATAGCGAAAACGATAGCCAATAGCGATAGAAATAACGATAACAATTACGATGACATTAACAATTACGATAACGATAGCGATAACGATAGTCGATAGCGATATCGAAATAAACAGCATTGCGCACAGATGACGTAAAAAGTTTGTCTGAGTTTATAATAATTATATTCTTGTTTATTCTTGCATTTCCAACAAAAGAAAGTGGGACATTAGAAATCCCTTGAGATTTGATGTCGATTGTTTGTCTGAGTTTTGGTACTATAAATAGTATCTGTGCGCAGCGCTATTACGATAACATTATCAATTACGATAACGATAGCGATAGCCGATAGCGACAACGATAGTGATACGAAAACTATGATAACGATAACAATAACAAAAAATAAATTTTACAAAAAAAACGTGCAAATATGGATTAAAAAATGAAGTTACGGTGGGTTCATCCCGCCATTGTCGAATATGCAGAGTGTAAAATGTGGCTGATCTATGCATACGGTCATAACAAATTCACATGAGGTTGAAAGAGACTTAAATATGTAAAGTTCCATTAATAATGACTTAAAATAAATAGTTTGGCTTTTGCTGAGTCTCCTTAGGTGTTCAAGGTAGGTTTGATTTTCCGTTCAAATAATATTTCAAAAACTGATTAAATAGTCGAATTTCCGTTGGCATCGCTACAGCACAGTAAATTGGTCGTGGGTATCTTTACGACATGATATATGCTTTACTTAAAGGTTCCTAATCCCTAAACAGAGCGACTGTTATGATAAAAATCTTCGAATTTAGTTACACTTTTATGATATGAATCCCAATTATGCCTGAGGTCTTGGTTTCCGGACTATTCAGCCTTAGCCCAAAAATTAGACATTCTTATTAAAAGAATGTAAGTGTATGTTTTGTCAATAACCTTTAAGGGGCGAACCATTTGATCTTTGAAGGGAGGGGTGGGCTTTTATGAAAAAAAAATTCCTGCAAGCCAAGTTCTCACAAAAAAATTTCCTGCAGCAACTGGTGAGCGAAAAAAAATATCCTGTATCACATTCCCAAGGGAAAAAAATATTACAGTTCAAAAAAAAAAAATTCCAGCTAGTGTTTTGTATCAAAAAAAAAATTTCTTGCACACTATAGGACATGAAAAAAAAATTCCTGCTCATCGAAAAAGCCCACCCCCCCCCCTCAAAGATCAAATGGTTCACCCCTAATTAATTGATTGCTGATTCCACAGGTCTTCGTATGTTCCTGGCCCGCCCGAGCTGTTGGCGCTTTGTGATCAGCAACTGTAAGAGCAGTAAGGGGCTGCAGTTGCGGTACCAGATCACTATCGAGCAAGACCAACCGGGGGAACTGGAAGCTAGTGCTAAGTCCACTACTCTCACAGAAAATGTTGTAACAAAAGATTCAAAGGGAGGAACAAACCAACTGGCAGCGGGGCAATACCCCGCTATAACAACTTCGTTAATGCTTGGAACTCTGTATTGGTCGATATCGTACTAAGAGCAAGCATTAAAGGCCCGCTGATGGAATTCCCGACATTCTTTGCGTTTCCGATGTTGCACCAGTTTAAATCTTGGGGTAGACGATCGATGGAGGTTGAGCTAACATTTTTGTAGTACTATGGACAGTAATCTGTATAATTATTTTGGTCATTAATCGTTCTTCTAACAATGCTGCAAGATGTAAATAGATAAACACATTATTTTCAATGTAAATAAATCATAACTTTAACAAACTGTTAACTCAGCCTCCATCGACGCCCGTGGGAAATCGTCTACCAAATCTTGGTACTGATGTGCAATCAGAAGTGATGTAAGAATAGAAATGAAAAACAATTCCGAAATATCAAACGCGGCTCCCTGCCTACGAGTCTGTTTAAATCGTAAAGAATATGGCAGAGATTTTGTAAGAACTATTGTCGTTTATTTTGTACAGAGCAGTTATGGCAAATATCGGTATCTTGCTTGCAATATCCGGACTTCTAATCAGGGTAACAAACCAGAAATTGGTTTTCAGCTGGTTTTAAAGGGTTCTCAGTTCCCTTTAGCGTTGGACAGGTAATTAACTCAAAAAGACTTACCTGCAAACATTGAACTAGTAACTATCACGGCGGAGTGGCTGAGTTAATATGCAAATAAAGAGTTGATTATTGCCAGTTAAAAATGGGATAGAGAGCAAATTTGCCGCTGCTCTACATAAGCAGTGTAGTATTTGACACTCTGTCCCATTTTCAAGGTGCTTCGTCAGGATCTTCATTTCAGGTCGGTGTCAGTGAAGTCAGAGTCACCCCTTAGCCATCCAAAAAATTTTCAAGCGACCCACCTTTGCTTAAGTGCCTAAAATGGCCCTTTTTGATCTTTACGAATGTTTCCCGCAGTTTTGCGCATGCAGCGTAGTTTCTGGCACTAAGCCGTGTTTGTTAAACTGCATTATTGGGTGGGTTTCAGTGACGTCACAGTCATCCTTTTCGCGCAGCAATCTTCCAAGCCATTTAATTTGTAATGTGTGCATAACACAACAAACAGGCTAGCATCGTGAACTGTGCGTCGTTCTACACAAAATGACATTTCCAGCCATTCTTATCATTTCTCACTCCCCCCTTAATGAATGTTCCAAATGGCCGTTTTATCATTAGGAAACCTACCGCTACGTTGCGTTCGAAGCATAGTTTCTGTCACTGAGCCCCATTTCTTTGAGACCGCTTGATCGGGGCCTTCATTTCATGTATTACATGTAGTATAGAGTTTATTTCCTGTAACCAATGAGCCAAGCAAGGCTGTGTGATTGCATCAACCTTCTTCTCCATCCTGTTCTCCTACATGCTACTGAATGCTTTCACGGGCATGGATGAAGGCGTGTACAATTTAGAACAGATAGTGGCCTAATCAACCTTTTAAAACACCTGCAGTCCCGTATGAAGACGCTACGCATGCTTATCCGTGATCTTCCGTATGCCGATGACTGCGCTCTGCGTAATCAGTCGTGTAGCAGAAAGATTCGGATTGACCATCAGTATAAAAAAGACGGAGTGCATGTACCAACTTGCACCAAGGCAATCTCACTCTGAACTAGTTGTTATCATCAACAAAACATGTCTCAAGTCTTTGACAAATTATACTACCTCGGAAGTATCCTGTCAAACTCATCTAGAAAGCACCACGCATAGCTAAAGCAAGTAGTTCTTTTGGGAGGCCAAGGCAAAGACTGGGACGCACACGATGTTAAACTACGCACCAAAGCTAACGTGTTCAAGGTAGCTGTCCTTACCATCCTACTCTTTGGATGTGAAACCTGGGCATCTAAAGTCGACAAGTGAAACTCCTGGAACAGTTCCAGCAACGTTCCTTGCGCTCCCTACGCGGTATCAAGTGGCAGGAAAGGGTATTCAGTCTTGAAGTACTACATCGATGTGACACCCCCAGCGTTGAGAGTCATGCCATCAAGGAACAACTCCGCTAGCCTGGTCGAAGAAAACAGGATACCTAAAGCACTCCTCTTTGGCCAGCTAGAGAAAGGGAAGAGATCCGTAGAAGATCAAGGCTCAGATACAAAGACACGCTTAACTACAATGTCAAGGAATGCGGGATTACTCCTAATGCCTGGGGTGGTGTTTACAGTGAAGGAGTGAGTATATTCGAGTAGAAAAGAACCATCAATCTCATCGATCGCAGAATGAAACAGAACACGGAATCTGCCCTCCCTGGCAACAACCGGCAACCGAGTCTGCCGCTCATGGATCGGGCTCATATCACACGAAATAAATTATTCATCGTAGGATACTCGTGCGTCGTAACTGATGCGATGTTCATCATCACTGTAAGCAAGCAGTGCGCAGTCGTCTGCGAATAGCAGCTCTAGGATCAGTTCTTCAAGCGTCTTGGTATGGGCCCGTAGTTTTCTGAGATTGAAGACACTTCCATCAGACCGAAACCTTATGTAGATCCCCTTAATGTGAGGAGGACGTACATACTGATAACTGGCTGGGGCTCAGACGGCTAAGAAACTAAAGCTATTTATCATTTAAGAAGACAAATAAGTTATTTTATTATATGGCTGAATGATTTCGCGTGCTGTGATTGGTCAATTCCAGGTCCGTAAGTAACCGTACTGACCGCTAGCTCTCGATCACCTTTTCAAAACCAGAACAATCAATAAAGCCATATGATAAACATGTTTTTAGATTCGTTTTCTTAGTCCGTACGACAAGTTATGGATTCTCGTTTTTTCCTTCCTTGATTTCATGGCCCTCACGTTTCGCGTTTTCCGAACACTTCCGAAGATTTTCAGAAAACTTTAAAAAATCATAGAAGCTTGTTCGGCGCCAATAAAATAAAAAAAACATTCACGGTTCCAAAATGTGTAATATCCTCTAAACATCATGTTAAATGTACATGTAAATACATTGTGTACTTTGATGTATGCTTCATGGCCCCCGGTTGATGAACTACATGTACCAACAGCTATCAAATTTAACGATTACATCATGAACAGTAGGAATTTTAGGAAGCGACATTTTATAGTTTGAAAAGAAAACCATTCCCTATTCATACAACTGTGGCATGAAGATATGCTGCTAGCATGGTTTACAACCTTGTTTCATAAAAATAGATCTTGCTAAAATTAACACTACTGTACTGTATCTACATTTATTTATTTGTTTTCTAGAAAACATAATTTACTCTCGTTTCTATCTAGGCGATTTGTGACCTTTCATTTTAATGACAATGATTTATATGAGCTTGGTGCCATATTTAAGATGTATTGTTGAAAGTAGTAAAACCTGAACTCAGACCTCCCCTTCGATTCTTAATTTTGGATCTTTCAGTGTCTCACTGTAGCTGAGTTATTCATACATGTAGTAATAACCGGCTTCCTGTTCGAATAACCAAATAATTCAGATAGATAACACTGCTTCCGCATTGTTATCCAACACTTCATGGTTTGAGCGGATTGGGTGGCCCATCTTGTGTTCAACAGTAGGATGGTGTTCAAACTCATAA
>JAOBRG010336150.1:0-15090 GCA_027574985.1 Umimayanthus nakama
CACACACACACCCCGTTTCATTTCGTTTTTTCATAACAGAGAGGGTGCGGGATGAAGACCAAGACCGACATTTGTCAGTTTGGACCCCTAGTTCAATCCTGCGAAAGCATGTGAAAAACAAAACCAGTTCTTTTTGCTAAGCTCTGCACTTAAAAGAGAATAGGCAGAACCGCATAAAGTAACAAACTCACTCACTCAAATCTTATCTAGTACATGTAAAAGCTAAACAGAACATGAGTATGGTTGTGTGAACGGACACACTTGCTTTTTTTCTGTTATTCCCATATTTCGTTGACCTTGATGTCATTTGACTTGGAACCGTTTGTCTAAGTTTAAGTGATATGCCTGGAGGCTCAGCGGTCCACTGCTGCTATCTCAGCAAACCTGTATGTGTTTTAACGAGAAGTGCACGCTCATCCGATTCTGTAAACAACCGACGCATGAAAATGTTTACCTTGACATATCTCTAAAGGTACAGAATTAATGTTTAGAACCCAACGCTGTTTTGAACGGGAACAGTCTTATTCGCCGCGTGTAAAGGGCTCTATAAAACCTGTCGATAACTGATGTCACACGTAAAACACGTCGACTATGTCATAAAAATGCGCTTCTAGAAAGGTCAGTTCAACTCAAACACGTGACAGTCTACGAATATTACTGCTGATTCAAGCCGATCCTTGTTAAAAAAATTCTCTAACGTGCAATTTTCGGAACTATGTTCCTTACAATGTCAATGCCGGGTATAATAACAATTAATGAAACAAGCACAGAAGGAATCTGAGTTAATCGAGCTGTTGAATGAGTCAAACTAGAGACTAAAACACTTTTTGGGGTTTGTGTACAAACAAATCGGAAGAGGAGCCCGACCTTCTCTTTCTTTGCGTGACCATTTTGTCAACTTAAGGTTACTTGGTCAACTGAACTCAGTTCTGCTACCGAAAAACAAGGTAATTGAATGCAGAAATAGCGTTGTAACTAGCTGCTTACATCCTTGATTTTCTAATTTCTTCCTTGACCGGTCTGAATTTAGCAAGACTAGATTTTCTAATCCACAACTAATATGCGACGAAGGGCTAGCAAGTGTCAAACTTTCTTTCACACTACACAAACTACGCGTCCTTATGGGTTACTTGGCACGAAAAAGGATTTAGCTTTTTAGCTTAGCTATAATGAGATTGAATGCTGACAACTGACTTCCAATTGAATGACTGACTCACTGATTAACTCTCTGACTCTTTTGCTTACTGATTTATTAGCTGATTGGTTGGCTGATTGATTGATTGATTGATCAATTGATTGGTTTGCTGATTCATTGATTCATTTGCCGATAGGTTGATTGTCTGATTGACTGATTGCTTGATTGATTGATTGATTGATTAAATGATTAACTGTCTCACTGATTGATTGATTGATTGATTGATTGATTGATTGATTGATTAGTTAATTGAAAGATTGACTGACTGACTGATTGACCCACGAACTGGGTGGCTGGCTGGCTGGTTGGTTCGTTTTCTGGTTGATTGACTGACTGATTGATTGATTGAATGACTTATTGATTGATTGATTGATTGATTGATTGATTGATTGATTGATTGATTGATTGATTGATTGATTGACTGACTGATTGACCCACTGACTTGGTGGCTGGTTGGTTTGTTGGTTGGTTGATTGACTGACAGACTGCCTGACCGACTGACTGACTAAGTGGCTAGTTAACATACTGATTGACTGGCTGACCGACTGACTTACCGACTGACTGGCTGGTTTACTGACTGATTGAATTACTGACTGCCTTACTGCCATACTGACTGACTGCCATACTGACTAACTGACTGACTAGCTTACTGACTGACTAGCTAACTAACTGGCTGACTGACTGAATGACTGGCTTGCTGACTGACTGACTGACTTACTGACTGCCTTACTGACTGACTGGCTGACTGACTGACTGACTGACTGAATGACTGGCTTGCTGACTGACTGACTGCCTTACTGACTGCCTGACTGACTGCCTTACTGACTGCCATACTGACTGACTGACTGACTAGCTTACTGACTTACTAGCTAACTGACTGACTGGCTGACTGACTGACTGAATGACTGACTGAATGACTGGCTTGCTGACTGACTGACTGACTGAATGACTGCCTTACTGACTGCCTTACTGACTGACTCACTCACTCACTGACTGCCTTTCTGCTATACTGAATGACTGACGGACTGACCGATTGACTGACTGACTGAATGCCTGACTGACCGACTGACCGACTGACTAACTGAGTGCCTTACTGACCGACTGCATGACTGACTGACCGACTGACTGACTGCCTTACTGACCGACTGACTGACTGACTGACTGACTGACTGACTGACTGAATGCCTTACTGACCGACTGACCGACTGACTAATTGACTGCCTTTCTGACCGACTGACTGACTGACTGGCTGACTGACTGCCTTACTGACCGACTGACTGACTGACTGACTGCCTTACTGACCGACTGACTGGCTGGTTAACTAGCTGACCGACTGACTGGCTTACTGACTGACTCACTGACTGACTGAATGAATGAGTGAATGAATGAATAATGAGTGAATGAATGACTGAATGAATGAATGAATGACTGAATGACATACTGAGTGACTGAATGGCTAAATTAATGACTGACTGGCTGATTGGCTGAATAACTGACTGGCTGACTGACTGAATCAAGTTACTAAGGATAAAAGGGTGCTATGTGTATGGATTTTAGCGAGTTTACGATTCTATAATAACATCGAATAGGTGGTTTCTAATTCAAGGTCTCACTTCACTTATTTATTTGATGTAGCCTAGCTCGCTCATAACTTGAATGAAATTATTTATCTCAAGCTATACCTGACAGTAAAATACAATACTTCAAGTGAATCTAAATTCTAGGTCCTGTATAAGCACATCAGTATAACATACTGGATGCGAGATGTATTCTTCTTTAATTTGCCCTCAGTTACCGAACGCAAAGCTCCTACATAAATATTTTGAGCTTAGACTTCTTTCTTATGAAGCTCACATCAATTATCGAAAAAATTACAAGGTTTAAAGGCTTGGATTGAAGTTAATATGCAACGTAAATCAGTAGAAAAATGTGTTTTGTAGTGAGATTGTAGTTATACAGCGACTAGTTAATCGTTAGCATTTTTCAAACCTGTAAGTGTAACTGAGGTATTTTAATTTACTTTTAAATTTTTTGCAACTTCTATGAAACAACGAAACTTTTCTTCGAAAATAACGTCTCGAAAAATGTTTGCAAGGCAAAGAGCTGAATAACTCACTACAGACACAGACTTAATTAGCTAAATTTACATAGGAAGAAGAACTTATATTTCATGAGGTGCAGGTGTTTTTGTACTTAAAAGTACTTTGTAATCTTGTAAGATTTAGCACTAAAACATTTCATGAGATTTTGTTCGGCAAGTCACCAAGTGTTAATCGGAAGGATGGGCCAGTTCAAAAATTAGTTAGTTCCGTCGGAACTATAGCTGGTATTTCCGACGGACATGCCAGGTCATGTAATAAATTGGAAGTTTAAATCTGTCTGCAATGTAGACTATAAAAATGCTGCTGATAATCTATTACAAGAAACGCCCAGTTTTGTAAAGTCTAAATAAATCCCTCGATGTGCTTGCTTTTAAAAACTTTAAAGATACACGACGGAGCAATCTGAAAAACAAGAGTCTTAATTAGAGTTTTGAATTACAGTACATTGTTTCTGATTAGATTGACATTTTTTTTCTTCGGCTATGACCGTTTTGATCTAAGAGTTTTTCATGTCCAATTAACAAATAATTTTCATTATTTTCTAGGATTGGACGGCTCCCCTCACCCGACGCGTGGGCAAGTTCAGTTTAGTGCTGAACCGCGCTTTCGCTGTAACAGGACTGAGCAAATAAATTCCATACAGGCTAACGCCTAAATGCACGTCTGAAACAGTATTCGTTATTAAGATTTATTTTAAAAAACTATTGAAGGTGACTGGTTTTGTGCTACGAGTTTAGCCAGATTACAAATCTTTGGTTTCGGTTTCATTTTTGTACTCGCGTACAATCGGTTTTTGCAATTTTTGTAATAAGCTTTTAGTAACTTGCAGTTTACCATGAATCATGAGTGATACAGTGGTAAAAATATATATTTAAGTTTGATCGTAAATGTAATCTACTGTCGATCAACAGGTTAGAAAATAGTGTTAAGAACCATTCGATACAGCAATATTTCAGTATTTCAATGTTAAAACAAATTTCTATTACAAAAAGTCTTGAGACTTATTCAGGAAATCTAGAGTTTATTAGGATTTAACGAGTTTATTCAAACAACTGACTCTATATTTACTTAGAAAGATTATGTCACAGCAAGAAGGCATGGGGTTTGGCCAGTTTCAGTATACGGTATTTCCCGGGAAGTTTGTAACAGCAAATTAAACCTATTCAATTACTTTTTACCACCTTAAACTCTACTTCATGAATAGTTTGCAGAATGCATATTCTCTCTTGTAATCCTTTTGCATTTTTAAAATAGTGTTTAAATAATCGTCAAATTAACTTTGACTCAACGAGTAGTTTGATGGCTACTAGTTATATTCATACAACTAGCGCATGCGCGGTTGTTATTGCGGCATGTAGTTTAAACTAGTGACGTTTTTGTTCGATCAACAGAACAAGGAAATAATAAGGCGCCGTTGAGCTCACAAACTCTAGCTACAGAACTGACTTTCTGGAGGCAATTTGGACTGATAAGCAATCCAAACGTTTGAGAGTTTTTTGAAATGGAATAAATTGAATCACCTTGAAATTTAAATTTTGACAAACTGTCATCAATGCTTCAGTCACTGAACAATTTGCGTAAGACTTAAAACAACGCTTGAGCAAAACCTGCACTGCAAACTGATATATACCACCAAAAGGTTGATATTGGCGGATACGAGTGATAACAGTTCCGTACTCGTGCATTTTTAGAGCTCTCATGAACAACACTTACTTTATTGTCACCTCTTTGGTCAGGAAACTTTTAGTCACCCTTTCTATTTTGGAAGATACTCCCTTTTAGATTTTTTAAAATCCTAGTTCCGAGCAAAACATCATTAACGGTGACAGGTATTTATAGGAGAATAATCAGAGACTCCTTTCAAATTTATCGTCGAGCTTCTATTTGTTTGACTGATTGTCAATGTACATTCTGTGCCGCTCACTTCGAATCCTCGGGTGAAGTTATGGAAGACAGTTGTTTATCGGAAAGGATTAACAGACCTGATAACACATTTAGGTGTGGCAGGGAAGTGTATCGATATCGAGTTTAGCATTTTAATCTCCATTGAACTTGTCAATTGCTTCCTTCACTAATTGAGAGTAAAACTTAAAGACAGGATATCGACTTTTGTTAACTGTGTCTGTTGAGTGTCGCAATTAGAGTTGTGACGCAACACTCAGCGTACATTTCAAAAACTGTCACAGCATCCTTCATACTTCGAGCAGTTTATTTCATCATAAAAGTTACCTGCAACTCCAACATTTTCCGGCTGCAGCAATAACTTTAGGTCTTAGGACAACAAAAATTATCATCACTTGGTATAATATTTTTAAAACATTTACAATTCTCGGCCTCGTTTAAGATTAGACAAAATTGAAATATGGATGATATATATATGGTTCAGACACAGAACTATTCGCTTTGCAACAGTGTCTTTAATTGAAAGCAAGGTATAGTCGACTTTCCAGCTCCTGCAATTTTTGATGATTGAATTCTATTTTGCCATGTGGCTGTGATTCTTTCAAACAAACAGTGCGCGTTGAAAATATACAAGTGCATGAAAAGAGTCATCAGCAATCCCGCCAGCAACTCGTCCAGGTGATGTTCAATTCATTCAGAGATACTTGACAATTATTGGCCATTATTCTACGAGACCGCACTGAATATTAGCTGATAAATAACAGATGAGCGCGGAGCGCGAATCTGTTATAATCGTCAAATATTCAGAAGGTCAAATAGAGTAATTGTTTTATTCAACACAAACTTTTTAAATACAACAACAAATTGTTTTGCACCGGCAAATAAACTATTTGAAAGTAGTGTCTGAAGAAGCCGCCTTCTCAAAAATAATTTCCGTATCCGTTGAATCACAACCATGCGTCTTCCATGTAAAGTCAACCACTAGAATATGAACTTATAAGTGATAACCGATGACTACCGAACCAATCAAATTGCTTGAAATCGAATAACCATTTGACTGTATTTAATAATTAAACATAACACTAAATATAGTTCGAAAGAATAAGAAGAAGACTAAGATAAAACGTTGTAATCCTTTGTCTAAAAGTCAAAACGCTAAATGTTTACAACGTTGGTGGTTCTCTGAATACATGTACTCCGAAAGCCAATGTTTATGGAAATCCTACTAGTTCTCAAAACTCGGCACTTTTAAAAATACGGAAGAAAGACCAGGTCCTTAGCCAGCAAATAAAAGATATGTAGCCCTCAAAACGACAAAAGTCCGTTAAAGCAAGTCGGCCACCGTACAATTCACTTTAAAATCCTCTATAACTTCATTTCTATGAAAAGGCTGTCGAGATCCTCTGATGCTAGTGATTACTGACTTTAAAATTTCAAAAGAAAGCTTTGTCCTTAGCCAGTTAATAGCAAATGGATATCCTTCGACTTCTTTCTCCTATTCGTAAAATGAATATTTCTATCAGCAAAAGACAAGTGCTAACCTTAACTAAATAGCAAAGTACAATCGGTATTAAACTATAGGTCATGAGCTTTTTTTAAAAAGATATGTTTTAGAATAGATTTTAAAATATTAGAACTACTAATGCTTCTCAACTCCATTGGTGGTTTGTTCCACAGTTTCGGTGCCATTATAGCGAAAGCTCGACGCCCATAAATTTCCTGGCTGTAGCGGCATATTACGTACATCGCCTCTTGGGAGCCTGTAATTGTAAAAAATTCAAAAACTTTTAAAATAAGAACTTTCTCGATGACTCGATCGCAAGCTTTCAGCTGACGGCAGTCAAACTAAATTGGTTCAAAGCAACAAACTGGCATTGTTTTATTTCGGGTGGATGAAGAGCAAAATAGTTCCTTTTTATTAAAGGTTCGATATTATTTTATGTGTGATAACAGTACAACTAACTAGTTTCCGTCCAAAATACCTAAAATGTTTACTCTAGGTCCTTTATAATACTACAGTTATATTGGATATGCGATTAAATGGTCTTAAGACTGACTTATTTATTCATTCTCGACACGACAACAATGGAATGAACTGAAAATCGTTCCAAACAATGAGCACAAAAATAAGTTTGTTTAAATAGACTTAGATTTCAGACTAAAATACTTTAATATGGTTTATATCATGGCAAAAAATATTATAAAGTCATTACTGTTGTTCATCTTCATCTTCAATATTGGTTTGGCCACCCTTTATTGTGAACGTTTTTTTTTTAAAGATTAATTAGTATTTTTCTATGCAGCAACATTATTAGTTGTTGGCTGTTGATAAAGGTTTTTCCCAAAATTCGGAAGTTTTCTGATAATGTTTATGCTATGCTGGCAGTTGACTTATAATTAATTTTTGTATATGCTTTGCAGACTTAAGGCGCCTAGAATTCTCGGTCGACAATTGTTATATAATCGTGTACTTGAGATCAACTTCAGCTCAAACGTACCTGGTTTTCAACCCAGTTGTACGTCATATTCGTTTAGTTTAAAAACCAAATACTTTTGAACGTTTTGTTTTGCAAAACCTCAAGCTTCAAGTACCCTTTTCATATTCAAATTATAAACCAGTTCATTGAATACATGCTTTAGCGTTTTTACATGTGAGCAAATATAATTTTTAAACAAGACAAAAGGTTTGCCTAATTAAACCTCTTGTTTATTTGTCCTTAAACATGAGCACAAAAACACCGCAAAGACAGAAATATTTGTCCGGACTTTGCGAGAAACATCAGTAAACTAATATACGCACTATCTGTCGACTGTGAAGCACTTCACTCAACTTTCTGTAGAGGTTTTGCAAACTCAACAAACGCTCTGTTTAAATTGAGGTAAGAGCCGTAGATAAGGTTGTGGTTTATTTCAAAAAGAACGGCTTCGCCCTAATGATATATAACAAGTCCTTGTCACTAATTTGTGAAGCTGTTACTGCAGGCAATTAACAAGATGCTATGATTCAAGCGAGATAGATCTTGTCCGTATGTTATCGTATGTTCTTGTTTATGTCAAGTCGCTTTATTCAAGTTCAAAGCAAGTATGGCTTGAATCAAGATTTTTTTTAGTCCACTTGTAGTATGTTATAAACGCTTTCAAGGAAACTCCGCACAGTTGTCTAAATCCTTGGTCTCTTTTCAGCATAACAATGCATGATGCTTCACACTCGCTACAGACTGTTGATATTCTCTCATATCCATGCACAGTTTACGAGGAAGCTGAACGTGGCAAAAGTGGAAAATGATGTTACTAGAATAGAAATTTTGGCTGATAGGCGTCTCATTACAACAAAGGCATAAAGGATTACGTTTCAGGCAAAGATACAGCGCCTTCAAGACGAGTATATATATGTATATATAGAAAACGCTCTTGAGTAGAAACGTTAACTTTTCAATAATCGTATGTTTTGTTTGATTTCTATGGCAGAAACCGACTGACAAAGCTATGAATAGCGCTTCTTTTTATGAAGGCGCCTTTGAAGAAGAAGATTTTCGTATTGAGGAACTTTTAGGAGAAGGTTCGTTTGCTCAAGTGTACAAGTGTACGGAGAGAAGGTTAAATACGGTCTTCGCACTTAAAGAATTTGACACAACAAAGAAAGAGTATGACAAGAATGTAGTGGACGATGAAATCGAAATTTGGAAAGAGATTTCTCACGAATCTATTGTGAAGTTGTATTCCACATTCCAAGTGGGTAACTACTCGTATTTTGTTATGGAGTTCATGTCAGAGGGAAACTTGTTTGAACATATGACCCAGAGACACAAGTACAGCGAGAAAGAAGCGGCGAGCATTATGAAACAGGTAAGGTAAAACATTTACTAAAGCTAGTTGTTTATTGCAAATAATATTATTTTAATCACTTTGTTGTCTTTATTTTGTTAAAAACTTATTCATAACTTAAAATGCTAAGTCTTAAAATCTTATCAGTATTAAAATTCCTCGTTAAGATAACTAAATAGCAGTAAAATGATAAATGTTAAACAAAATTAAGGTCTTTTGTGTAGGTCAAAACTTGCTCCAAATGTTATCTCTCGTTTTAATTAAAGTTTTGCATTACCTAAAGATATGACAAACTGCAATAATGATGAAATAAGGAATAGCTCCCTTTTGCTCTGATTAAATTCAGTTTTCACAACTCTTTATCATTTCATTGATAAACTTGTAATTTTGAATACTGATGCTTATATTTAGCCCCGTGGGTAAAGAAATTAAATGAATAAGAAATAATGTCGTTCATCAATAAACTTTATTTATTCTTATCAATACTAAAATGTTACAACGTACAGCTTCAACTTTAATCCCCTTCCTCAGCTATTTAGTATGCACTTCCTATATCAGATATTATGATAACTCGTGACCCTGCTCTGCCATTAGAGCAAGTCGTCACTCAGTAATTAACAGAAAGAATTTATGTATCGAAAAGTTCAAGTTCAAGAACTGTTTTTGAAGTAGCTCCATGTTGGTCTTTAGAAGATGGCACATGTTGTTCAAATTTGGTTTCCATACTTTGCTTCCGTCAATCTTTGGCGTTACGGTTATCGGCTCTGGCTACAGGGTTTTTTGTGCACCTAATGTGCTTCTCAAGGCCAAGCTTGAAATTCTCATGTCACAGAAACGGACTTTTGTAAACTACATTTGTAATTTCATAGTAATATTTATTTTATTTATATTATGGCCATGTGGTATTCAGATATTTTTCTTTTGTTTACATTGACAATTTGTAATTTTAAAAAAAGTAAGTGAAAGCGAGTTATTTTTCGTACTTTTCATAGTTTCTGTTTTATAGCAAACTCTAAAATTTTTTATTCCGATAATACGTAATTACTTATCACAGACAATTTGTTTTCTGCCTTCCGGCTTTCAATTTAACCCACATAAGTGCAACTAAGTACTTTAAACTACTAAGCTCATTGCCACCTGGTTTCCTCTAACCGCAAAACAATTAAACTAAGTCAGTTATTAGAAATCCAGTTAATGACTCAAACTTTCTTTTGAGAGCAAGAGTTGTTTGGGCACAAGTTGAAGTTTCCTTCTCAGTTCAGGAAGGAACTTCCATGGTAACGGTGTACATAAATGTAACACACTCACTGATAGTGTTATTCCGAGCCACTGATTGTCTCTGCCACATGATGGCATGCATAGACATATTTAAACAACGGATTGACTGTCTGGTTTACCTTGTTCGTATTGGTGGCTTTACCAATTAAAACCTAAGAGTAAGAAATTCCCCAAAAAAAATTGATCAAAATACTCTTTGTACCCCTGTAAGTTAGACTCAGATGGGAACAAGAGAACAGTCTTACAGAAACTATCGAAAACCAGCAACTTGTTGGTCACTTGATCTCCCAGTGGTCAGTGATATCGCTTACCCTGTAGGCGTGAGTGTAGCCATATACAGCTATTTAAAAAGGGTTGTTAAGTCAAAAGTCGATCTGGAACCGAATGGATCTTTGGGTATGGCCAAAATGAGTGATAACGCGCCAGCGAACTTTTTAATTGTTTGGCCGTGTCATTATGGTGAACTTGCACTCTGTAAGTACTATGCAAAGTCAATGCTAATAGCAGTAATTTGCTTGAGCTGCTTTTACCCGGCAGCAACCTCGTACCCAGGCTCCGTTCACTTGCGGAGCTAGCTTCACGAGGAGCCCCGAAAGTGAACGGAGCCTGGGTTCGAGGTTGAACCCGGCAGTTCCCTTTGGTTACCGTGTCGACTTAGTAACTGTTAGTTAGGCTTACATAAGGAAAGAAAATACGCTTTCTGCTTTTAAATCTAAGATAGAAACTTATCTGGCCGCGCCCTAATTTATTAGACTTTCTGCTATTATATTTGTTATAATTAAATGTTCTAACTTTTGTAGTGTAGTGTACTGTGATTTATTGTAAATTGATTTGGTTTATTCAGGCTTCCATTTAAATCAGCTTTTGCTAAACTGGACATGCCTGGCTAAATAATGCTAATAAATAAACAAAACTATAAATAAATAAACTATGCCACCTCTTATTGAAAGAGCTGTAGACAAAATTGGACAAAAGGAGTACACTAAAACGAGTTCCTTCTGTTTATTTCTGGATTCGATTTTGGTACTGTCTTTGGCTGTTGAAAAGATTCACTGACAAGCCTGTAATAACACGAAAAGAAGGTAGAACCATAGAACAGCTAATTCCAAACATGCGTAAAGCATAAGACTCTATTTTGCCTCAGGGAAATTGTACAATATCGATAACTTTATTATAAAAAAGAATGAAAAGCTTCTATAGGCATAATTTTGGTTCATTTTTACTGTCACCAAATGCCTTAGTAACTTTCTTGTGTGTATATTGAGATGTAAGTAAATAACTCGACAACTGTAGCGTTCGCTTGTCAGTTTTCCTTCAAAATAGCTGTTTTCTGTCTCATGCCACGTGGTATCACATAACTGAAACGAAGTGATTCATGAATGGAAGGCTGAAGACCACCACAAAACATCACCACACCTACACATCGCGTATAAAGTATTCTTGTAAGTTTTTTTGCTGAAAGCAAATTTTCATTAAAAAAAACAAACTGCTTTTTATCTTCCCAATGTTTTTCCGTCCTCATTTGACGACATGGGAGTATTCCAAAAATCTTAACTACAAAAGAAAGTGACATCCAAAGTATTCTTGAAAATTTTTACTACGATTTGATGAGCCATTTACGGACTGCAACAATCTAAATTTCTGTTAAATAAATTCGATAAACGGTGAGAATGGTAGGTTACATTTTAGGCCGCCATCTTTGTGTGCCGAGCTTTGTACATAGAAATTTATTAAATGCCATTTCATCGTTCCGCCGGGCGCTGACAGCTAGGTAACCAAGTACCCTTAACATTGCTGCTCTGAATTTCGGCCATTTCTTTACCTTTTCCTGCTCCGTACAAAATCAATAAGATCAAACAATTTTTTTTTAAAAACCTGATTTTTTTTTGTAAAAACCTCTTGAATAACACCATCCATAGAAACGTTTATGCCAACTCTTTCTGATACTTTCTTAAAATTTGCGGAAATCTTTTATTTTCAAATTTGTAGCCGGGAAAGAGTGGAGTGTCACAAATGAAATAATTCATTCAGTTCCAGACAATACTATTTAGTGTTTGCAGCCAGTGAAGTTCGCGGCAGCTTTCATGTCGAGCACTGAATAAGATCAGTTGGTGTAGGGTATTCATCATCGGAACACGTGAAAAGGGAGAAAGGTCGAGCATACAGTGTTTCTGCCATTTTTCATACGCTCTCTACGTTTCAGTTCGTTTTAGGGACCGGGTGATTATTTACTTTCTTTTGTACAGGTTTTTGAAGCTCTTGATTACCTCCACAAACGAAGAATTGTTCACCGAGACGTGAAGCCGGACAACCTGCTTTTTAAGTACGACTCATCGATAGAGCGGCGCATGATCGTGAAATTGGCCGACTTCGGGTTTGCTTTAAAGCTGCCAAATGATCAGGACTTCTGCTGCTGCCCGCCTAAAGGCGCTCCGATGTTCCTTGCACCGGAGACGATTCTCGAAGATCCCATAGGAAGGCCGGTTGATATGTGGTCAAGTGGTGTCATACTGCACCTGTTAGTTGTGGGATATCCCCCTTTTTGGCATGAAAAAAGCGAGAAGATGCTGCTCGCTGCTGTGAGGGGGCAATATAGCTTACAATCGTCATGCTGGCGGCACGTGTCAAACACGTGTAAAGATCTTGTGAAGTCACTGTTGACCGTGCATGCTTGCAACCGAATCACAGCAGAAAAGACGCTAAAACACGCCTGGATTAATCAATTTTCCAATACACTTGCAGCGCAGTCGCATAGGAACAGCATGCTTGTTCCGCAAGTGCTTGGACACAAACTAAAATCAACGCTCAAAAATATGCATTCAAGCATGAAGATACAAACTCTTGGAATGGAGAAGATTAAGGGGAAGTTTTTCCCTCTCCATCACTCTGCTCACAACCTGCTGACACTAACGTAATATGTCGTCATATTTCCATCATACTGATAAATCGTCACAACGCTAACGCATGGGGAGGGGGGGATGAATGTGAAAAAAAATTAAGAGTTTTTTTTTTCTTAAAATCCGCATCAAGAATGAAATTATTTGTATTCTGCTGCTCACGTTTTCCAAACTCTCAAACCAACATTTTCACGTTCAGTTTCAGTTTAAGACAACGACGGAAAAGTTGTCAGCTGCTTGCATTTCCACGTGAAGTCTCCTTTACAGACAGCACGTTTAACTCGTAGCATTAGCAAGTTGTAACAATTTCGTGGGGGAGCTGATCTTCCCTCGATGCCTTAGTAATGTTACTTTTACGAACGTGCCAAAACGTGCAGAGAAAGATTTGCTTCCAACTAGCCCCCAGGCCCCGCCGCGCCGGAGATGAGGCGTCTGCTTTCGGAGGGTACTTTCGAATAGGAAATCCACGATTGGACATTGACGATTAAGATTCAACAATCTGCATGACTCATCTGGGGGGGGGAGGAAGTAATTGTTTTGAAGCAAGAATCTTTCGTCTTTTTTCTGGAATTGATGTTTTATAAATTTGTTTCGTCAGAATACACGGGTTAGCTTTCTTCTCTCGGCGGTCTAGTTTGCAGAGAATCCGTGTTTAAAAAATAACCCTTCCGCCTCACTTTGCCTCCCAACCCTAAAAGGTTATGTGGTCAGCCTTGAATAAGTTAAATGATAAATGTTGTTCAGTTAAGTATTTGTGAAGTTCAATTGGGTTTTTTATGTTTTAACCCAATCCTTGGCATAGTCGAGGGCTTGGTAGAAAAGGGTTTTTTTCATCCAAACTTGTTCCAAGTGTTGATTTTTTCCAGAATCAGTGCAATACCCTCCTCTGACTATAGTTTTGTACATATCTTCACAAAAGAGAGAGAAGTCGTGCATCAGGAAGAACAAGTTTTACAAATCGATGCAGTAGATTTGAACCTCGCTGCCATCAACAAAACTAACATTTAATGAGGTTACGTTACCGAAACTCGTACCATGCAAACGGTTCTAGCTGTGTTTTATAAATATTTGGTTTAGCCTGCATTTTTTCAATTTCGAATTACAAAGTACGAACTACATTGTAGAATATTAGGTTTTCTGTTATCTGGCAGTAGGTTATTGTGCAGGTGATTGTCTAAGCGTACTGTGTCTGGTGCTTCAAGAGATGAATTGAATTATTTACTCGTATTTATGAGATTTAACAATCGATATTCATTAATGGCTTCACATTTGAAGTTTTATACAGGATGTTAATAAATTGTCAATATTTTAATTCAAGTTCAAAAGTTGTTCGATGTAACATAATTACTACTGTTTTAAATAAATAAGAGAACCTAAAACGCTAGTAGTTGTGGTGAAATAGAGAAAGCAACGACAGACAGACAGAGATAAACAGACGGACAGACAAAGACAGAGTAAGAGAAATGGCCGAGTATACAGACAAACAGGCAAAAAAACAGAAATAAATACAGGGAGAGAGATAGTCTCACCTCCAAGTTTCTTAACTGTCGATAATTGCAGTCCACGCGCCCACCTAAATTGCAGAAGAAGAGTCTATCAGTAGACGAGCTTTACGACAGCCGTCAAGCTACTGTTTGAGAGATCCCAAAACATGCCATGCTTATTATCACGGGTAACCTCGATGCGATATTTTGCAGTGAAAGATGTAACCGTTACTATTAGAAAAATTCATTTTTAAAACAAAAAGGATTTTTTTATTTTCTTTTGTAAAGTGCTTAGAACAGCAATGTATAGGCGCTGTATCAAAATCTATTATTATTATTATTATTATTATTATTTTTGTTATTATTATTATTATTATTATTATTATTATTATTATTATTGTTATTAT